>JAHPZR010043450.1:0-38913 GCA_019787425.1 Platygyra sinensis | reverse complement strand
CCAGAAACTCGAGAGGTTAGAGAAATGCGCGCTATAATGAAGACACCTGATGCGGTCCACCTGCAAGAGAAAGTACGTCAAACCCGCTCTCTGCCCCCTACTCGGAAACATTTTTCGTCCACACTGTTCTCCGTTTTGAGCCCAGCTTTTGCAGCTGCATTTGTGGGCGAAGGTCCAGCAATACTCTAGAAGTGAAAGAGGTTATTTAATATAAACAACATGTACAAAATATTACCATTCCCCTTTCGGCTACAATTTAAACAAAGGACACGAACAGTAACTTTGCCTTTTTGTACACTAGTCCCATGATGAGAAGTTATTCCCTGCAGAGACTATGTCACTATAGCGTTTTTCAGGATATTTTATTTTTATACAAATGAACAGTTTCCCTTTGATTGTGTGGTTCTTCTTGAAAAGCATTTCTACTTCTACAGAGATCAGCTACAAGGCAACGCTGCCGTTTGTCATTGGTATTGCTCTCGTTTCGTTTACAAAGTCTTTGTGCATAGTTCATGGGATGTTCAAGGCGGAAATGGTATCGATGAAACTGAAGTAGCGACGATTGGACTAGTGTACAAAAAGGCAAGTACTGTTCGTGTCTTTTAAAATTGTACCGAAAAGGGAATGGTAATATTTTGTACATGTTTTTAATATTAAATAACCTCTTCACTTCTAATATTATCTGGACCTGCCCACAAATGCAGCTGCAAAAGCTGGGCTCAAAACGAGAACAGTGTTGACGAAAAATGTTCCGAGTGGGAAGAGAGCGAGGTTTGACGTCTTTCTCTTGCAGTGGACCGCATCAGGTGTCTTCATTATAGCGCGAATTTCTCTAACTCTCGAGTTTCTGGCGGGATTACTTGTGAATCGAATCATTTAAAGGTTAATGTTCACATGGCCTGTAATAATACAAAAGTAGGATTTTCGGTGTTTTAGAAGTCACTTTTTGCCAGGAAAGATGTATAAATATTGCCTTACATATTGTATTTTAGATCATACACCTGGATAGATGACAATTTAAATGCGCGTTAAATAGAATAAATGCATTTGTCATTGACTCAGCGAAAGAAAACTCGGCTGACCTTACACAGCTTTCTAAGCTGGGACATGCATTCAGCAGGTGTATATTAGAAACTAGCTCTATTGAGATCGCCATTCATCAGCTGAATTTATCCAAGCTTAAAGCTGGCTCTATTCATCATGCAGCTGAGTTCATTCAGGCTGAGTGTTTTTTCAGCTCTCTTTCATCATTTGTTCCTAACATGATTCAATCGTGTATTTTGTTACTATAAGTAAAGTACTATAATCCTTGTAATACGATTTACATCTCGACCATTTAAGATCTAAGGTTATCTTTTTCTTCCTCTCTAGATCCTTAGCCTAAATAGATCTACTTTGGAAAGCAGCATTTCAGAAAACGCCATCAATCTTGTTTCCAATGATGCTCAAGCTATTGAGCAAATGTGTTTTCCCATGTTCACGTTCTCCTTGTTCCATTGGACATTGCTGCTTCTATGGTCCTTGTTTGGTACTTAGTCGCATGGCAAGCGTTAATAGGAGCGTGTTTCTTCCTTCTTGTTGTTGTTTATGGATCATTTGCAGCTCACAAGGCTGGCAAGGTACGCCACCAATCAGCTGCAGTGACCGACAAACGATTGGAGATAATGAAAGAGATCATCACAGGAATACGGGTGGTTAAGATGTACGCCTGGGAATGGAACTTCACAAATTTGGTTGCACAAATAAGAGGTTTGTATAGGAGTTCGGCCACGAACCCACGTCTAACCTCTCGTCAAAACTTAACACTGAATAAGAGCCCCAGGGGTGGCCTATCTGAAAAGCCAGAGCTCGATTCTCGTCAGAAAATTCGACTGAGTAAATCCTTAAAGGAGACCAATCCGAGCTGGCAATAGATTTCATGAATTATTACAATACATTAATACGAATTTAAAGAACCAAAAAAACTCTAAATAATACCCCGTTTTTCTCGTTTTGAGACCATTTTTGTAAAGTTCGTGAATCACATTAATTCTTGATGTTTCACTGATTTCTTTTTGACAGGAAGGAAATCTCACTGATTCGTATCCGAGGATTCATTGTCTCGAGTATCTACGCCTTATTCTTCACCAGCTCTACGATGGCAGGACTTGTTTCAGTCACGACTCTTCTATTCACGGAAAATTCACTCCACGTCCTTTAAAGTCTTTACATTGATGACCCTCTTAAGTAACTTAAAACTTGTAGTCACAATCTTTATAGCAGATTCACTTCGCTATATTGCAGATGCAAGAACTGCATGTCGTAGAATGCAACGCCTGATGGAAAAAAGACCCATCTTAAAATGCAAAATGGATCACAGGGACAATCTTTCTACTTTAGAGGTTTTCTTCAAAGGTAGAAAGTATAAACCCCAGTTTATTAGAACTGAGAGCTTTCGAATTGGAAAGCCGGTTTTGCTTAAGACTCAGAAACTGGAACAAACATGTCAAGACATCAAGCCACAGTTAATTCTTGATAACGTTTCATGTGTTTTGAGCCATACGTCAGAACTTCCCACTTTAGATAATATATCATTGAGTGCTACTAATGGGCAGCTTATGGGCATAACAGGGCATGTTGGAAGCGGCAAAACATCACTGCTGATGACCATCTTAGGTGAAATCCCAATTTTCTCTGGTAAAATTTCTTGTACTGGAAAAATGGCTTTTGTTTCCCAAACGCCATGGGTCTATTCTGGCACTGTACGAGACAACATCGTTTTTGGTAAAGAGTTCCATGAACAAACGTACAATAAGGTTATCGAAGTCTGTGACTTGGCGAAAGATATAGCAAGCTTTACGAAACGTGATCTAACTGAGATTGGACAACGTGGAGTGATCCTTAGTGGCGGTCAGCGTGCACGTGTTAGTCTCGCACGTGCAATCTACTCAGATGCGGACATCTACTTATTGGATGATCCACTCAGCGCAGTGGATGCCAAAGTCGGTAAACATTTGTTTGATAGATGCATCAAAGAGTTCTTAGACGGACGGATGCGTATCTTGGTCACTCATCAGGTACAGTTTCTGAAAGAAACAGACACTATTGTTATTCTTCGGAATGGTTCCGTTGTTTGGAATGGAAACTTATAGTCGAGTAGAGCAATGTAGTCAAGCGGCTTCCTTTCTTCTACCCCAAGAAAAGCAACGTTTTGATGGCGAGAAAAAAAACAAAGAGGATTTTTCAGTTTTTAGTGAAGAACCCTCCGAGTCAATGAATTCCCCTAGAGAACATCGTGACAGGGTGGATCTGAAAGATGAAGAAGAGGAGAGAATGGTTGGAGCCGTTAAGTGGTGGCTGTACTGGAAGTACTTTAGAGCTGCACTCCCAACAATTCTGATAATCAGTCTGATCATTTTCTTCGCTATTGTTCAGGGTAGGTAGTGAAACTTTTGTTTTGATATTCCAAAGGCACAAAATTTTCGCATTATGAGTAATAGAAAGTCAAGTAAGGCAATACTGTTAAATAAATATTATCATAAGGAAAATCGCGACACAGTTGTTTTCCTTGTTTACTTTTTTGTTTGTTATAACGGTTTTAGCTGTCATATAATAATCTTCTCAGGGAGACGTCACTTTTCAGCGTTCATGATGCAAACGCTTTATAAACTAGTTTTCTGTCCCTAACGGGAGTCAAACCGAAATACATGTTGTTTTTGACTTCCGAGAGATCCGTGTTAAATGACCTCTGCGTCAGCGCTGCAGAGCTCTACCAACTGCGCTATGAAAACCCATATGTTGGGAGCAGACCAGTCTATCGAGTTCAACTTTACCCGTGACAGGAGTGTGACGTGAAATGAAGACACGCAAATGCCATGGGTTCGAATCCCGTTGAAGCTCTGATTTTTTTTCCGGCTAAAATTTGCAATTGCTTAAATTGCCATTACAACTGGGATGATCAGTTTCGCCACTTGAGTTTGATCAAGATTACGTTGAAAGAAAAGCTGATATCTAATTAAATTAAAAATCACATCCACAAGAAAGTGTAAAGCTTCTTGTTACGTATTTTGCAGCTATATAACTACACAATTAGTCAATGATTCCTTGGGAAACATGTTTTCGTGTCGGGAGACATCATGGATCGAGCGAAAACCGAACTAACATGCTTCTTATGGGATCAGTATGCTAGCTAAAAGAGAGGACAAGATACAGCTGTTTCGGGAAAGGTTGTCCAAAAGAATGGTAAGAGTGTTCGCGACAATGCCGAAAAGTAGTATGGGAGATATTCAATAAAATAAATTCAACTTGTTCGGGGCTTTTCAGAGCGCGTTGTTGCGCTTCGCTGGCCATGAATAATTAATGAATGTCACAGCATTCTGCCCTATGTCTCGAAAAAGCTGTATACCAAATCCTGTGCTGATATGGATTATTCTGGAAGGCAAGATAAGCTATCCAGCCATCTTAACCGAACGAAGGGTGTCGAGAACCTAAATGTATTGTAGCTTTCCTTTCCACAGTGGTCTTGATTGCGCCTTCTTGGTGGCTATCACGGATGACAGAGATGCCAATTGAACAACAGAAGAGCTACACGACGCTTTTGGTGTACGGATCCATTGTTACGGGCTCTTTGCTTCTTACCCTACTGTCCTCCTTCTGTTTCTACCTCGCTGCTCTGAAAGCTTCAGAGAACCTCCATGACAAGATGACAAAAGCAGTTTTGAAAGCACCAGTCCTATTCTTTGACACAAATCCAGTTGGCCGTATCTTAAACCGCTTCTCCAAAGATGTTGGTTGCATAGACGATATCCTTCCAGGACAGTTTCTTTTAGTAATTCAGTTGTTCCTTTACTTTTTCACTGCTGCCATACTTTCAGCAGTAGTAAATGTTTGGCTTTTTATCACTTGTGCTCCGTTGACAGTGCTGTTTATATACCTCGCCAAATATTATTTGAAGTCCGCCCGAGAGATCAGGCGACTTGAAGCGATAACATGCAGTCCAGTGTATTCCCTTATTGCTGATACTGTGGCAGGATTGGAAGTAATTCGATCATCAGAGATGGAGAACGATTTCCTTCAAAAATTCTACAAGTAAGTGCGGTTATGCTGTCACATGTGGGCTGAAAACTTCGAGGAAGCCTATAATGGGGTAGGGCTTATTTTTATGGTTCAGACCTAGATATATAACCCAAAAAATAACAACCCAATAACGTTAAGCCTCTTGTTTTTCATTTCCTTGGAGATATCAAGACCAAAACACAGCAGCTCTGTTTTACTGAAGGCCGCTACACGTTGGCTTGGGTTTAGAGGAGATCTTTTGAGTAACTTTCTTGTGACTTCCGTGTCGGCTGGAGCTTTGTTAGCAACACAAAGTCCTGGTAAGTTCATTATATGACAGACTGAATCAACTGCCTTGGTCATGTTTTACGAATGCACCAACCAGCTTCAGCGTGTTTCTTTCTTTATTTTACAAGTGATCAATTGGAGATTAGCATTACGTTTGTTTCGTTTTGTTTTTATTGTTGGATTTTAAAGCAAACTAGAAGACATGATTTTTATGGTGTAATGAGTGCTTTGCGCACAGATTTCTTCGCCGTGTCGGAATATTTGCCATATTAAATCTCCGACCTTCAACCTTAGCCCATTCGATTCCAGTGTTTAACACACAATTCAAAGCGAGTAGATGACTCTTGTGTAAAAACCTTCGTCCCAAAATATCGCAGTCAGCCCCTTAAACGCGGCGAAAAATATAATATTTCTTACCAGAATTCCTTTTTTTACTTTCTTACTTCGATGCACCACTCCATTCCAGTGTTTACAAAACGAATTACATAAACGGCACAAAACTTAAGAAGTAAAACGTCGGTGTTTACATGTATCTTGAAATGTAGGCCAATGTTGTTCGAATCAGTTCGTTTGGTTGTAACTGACAAGGAATTTTGCTTCCACAAAGCATCAGAGGTCTCCAAAATTTAGCCAAAAATTGGCCATAAAAAAGAACAAAATTCGACGAATTTTGTTTGCATTACTCTCAATAGGTGCGTTATCGTACAAGTAGATAACTCATGCTTGAGTTCAGAGAAAATCCTATGGCTCGAATAGGCAAATTCCTTGTTTGATTCTAAATTCCACACCCGTTGACGTCTTTTCGTGAAATTTGAGCTCACTCATTCTAGGTTCACAAATTATAGCGGAGCCCCATACTCATATAAGGAAGAAAAGGAAATTCTCATGGTTATCGTGGCAGTATTGTTCGTGGGTATTGTTCTATGTTATAATCAATTGATACCGGTCAAACCAAGGTATCCACTATTCAAACCCTCATAATGATATGCGAAGTCGAAATACACCTAATAATGGGGTTTTCATGGCTGGGTGGGCAGTCTCACGTGCGATTATGTAATCGCTGATGATAAATTCTGCTTTGGCGCGAAAATAAGTCATTCTAGCTCAGTTTTCAGCGGAGCCACGAAGAGGTAAACTCTTTTCGTATTGAGATACGACCCACGCGAGTTTTCTTTTCTTGTACAAGTTTGCCATGGGAGGTGATCAACCTGTAGAACCTGAAGTTCAGCTGCTGTAGGTGATCCTGTGGTGCTAAAGAGAACGTGGATGGACGGCAGTCTGTTATCGAAACAGTCGAGCGAGACTAAACCAAACACAAAATTGGTGTTGGTAAGCCGAGAAACCATCGCTTTTATCTCAAATTTAACAAATCCTATAAACAAAATGTCTCTAAGGACGCGTTCGTTTGGGATATTCCGGAATAAGAATATATTCCGGCTATTCTGCCGTCCCTGGGAGCAGAATAGCCGAAATGGAAATCCAGGTATTCCGGAATGAAAATAGTTCCCAAACAAACGCTTACTCACATTATTCCAATTATTCTTATTCCGGATTGATCCCAAACGAACGCGCCCTAAGATTAATTCATTTACAAAATTCAACTTGTCCCAGTCTCAAAAATAACTGTTGACAGACTGATTGATGTCAGGAATGAAACATGAAAACATCACTTTTTAAAATCAATTAAAATAAACACATAACCTTGCTTTCCGATGCGATTTTTCCAGTCCGTTTCAGGGCACAGCAGCGAGCTAAATATGGCTAACCAGAGCTCACGGCCAACTTATTGTAGCTAAAATGTATCTCAGACATTATATCAAACTGATTTGCGGAATCGCGAACAACAGAAGACAAAAATTTCCACCGTCATAACGCTCCTTTCATTCAAAACTCGACTGAATCAAATGGCCTCTAGGTTGACTGCAACCACAAGTTTTCAGAGCAAGGCTGCACTGATGACAAAAACTGACTTGACTTTTCCAACATTTTCTTTAAGATTTGTAGATTCGAAGCTCGATTCTGTTTTCGCGGTAAGTTTTCATTCCACGAGTAGAGACGCTCGAGCTGCTTGAGTCAGGTTTGACAGCGGCGTGATTTTCCTGGACCAATCACATGCAATTCTTTGCTACGCATAGCAACCAATGAGATTGCTTCATTTTGTTTAGATAATAGATTACGTCAACTGGCTTTTTTCGTGTTCGCCAAAGTGGGTAAAGGCGGGGCAAAGGCCGGCTTTCGCGTTATGTTGAAATATTTTGAAATAAAAAAAGCTTTATCAGTGGTGGTTTGTTTTGTTATGATTACATAAAACAAATATATATTCCATGTTGCCGTGCGTCTGTTCAGCAATAGATCACAGAAGACGTCAAAATGTGGTAAGAACATCAGTGACACACTCGGCTATCGCCTCGTGTGCCACATTTTTGTTCTTACCACATTTTGACGTCGTCTGTGATCTATTACCGAACAGACGCACGGCAACATGGAATGTATTTGCTAAATATAAGTCAGTGAATGCTGCTTTTCAGTAATAAAACAAAATCAGTGTTTACTTTATGCTTACGTCACCATGAAACTATCTCTATAAAAGTAAAGACGATCATGTTCTCGTATTTCATGTTTTATTTGTGAAAAAAAGAGATTTACTCAGGCTGGCCATCAAGGTTTTTAGTTAAACACGGACGGTACCCAGCTTAGATGAACATCGTTTAGGTGCCATCTGATGACATTGCTGACAAAAGGTGATTTTGTTATTAACAGGAAGCCAAAGAAGAACAGCGACACCCCCTTTTTCATCTATTTCACATGTATACGCGCAATACAAGATAACATAAAACATAGCGTCCCCTTCTTCATTTTCATCTCAATTCGTTGAAAATGGACATTCTTAGACATTCTCAGTTTTTATGGTAATATGAAAGGAGAAATTATCTTTTTTAGCTTTAGCAGGTATGTCGCTCAGTTTCGCAGCCGAGACTTTAGAGACCTCGCAGCATGGTATCCGCATCGCTTCGGAAACAGAAAATCACATGACCACAGTGGAGAGGGTCTTCACGTACACCGAAATTGACCCGGAGCCTGGGTACGGCACTGAAACTCTTCCACCTGAAGAGTGGCCGACAACGGGCAGCTTGACATTACGTGACTTGTCATTGACCTATTTGAAAGGTGCGCCTGCAATTTTGAACAACATCAGCATCTGTATCGCTGATGAGGAGAAAGTTGGTGTTGTAGGTCGCACGGGAGCTGGGAAATCATCTTTAGTGACAGCTTTGTTCCGAATGCCAGAGCCTGAGGGAGAGGTACTTCTATAAAAACAATTAATGATACTTCGAGTTTAAGTTCTGTGATTCGTTGAAAGGTGAAATATGATTTTTCATTTCACTGATCCGCAATGTTTAGAAAAAAATCAACAAAGATCTTGAGAGAAGAAGAAGTTATCAATGAGTGAATCAATGAGCAAATTAAAGAGCGCACCTATGTGGTTATCTCTTACTTACATTACAAGGACATGATTGTTTATCGCATCGCAACACATACAACTCAAGCAGTTTTGAAATTTACGTCTCTAGTCTCCATCTACGGGTATAATACCAACACACAACGTGATCGCTTCCCAGTTGACTGCGTAGCTCTGTTGGTAGAGCACTGCACCGGTATCACAGGGGTCATGGGTCCGATTCCCGGTCAAACTTAAATTTTATCCAGGCTTTAATTTCATAATTGCTTATAAGTTGTGTGTATTACTGCGACGATCAATCATGTCTTCACATCTTTCCACACACTTCAAATATATGATCTTTCATGGTATATTCATTACAACTTTTACTAGCTAGACAATGACTTACTGACAATTCGACTCGTCTCCTCGCATTCATTCACTATGCAGGTCATTATAGATGGTGTGAACATCAAGGATCTCAATCTTCAGGCGTCTCGCAGGTCCATGGCCGTAATAACCCAGGATCCTGTCCTCTTTAGCGGCAGCCTCAGGAAGAACCTGGATCCTTTCTCTTTGTATCAAGATCATGACTTGTGGCGTGCTTTGGAAGATGTGCAGCTGAAGACCATGATACAACAATTACCTGACCAGCTGGAGTACAAGTTGAGAGAGTCTGGGAATAACTTTAGTGTCGGAGAGCGCCAATTGGTCTGTTTAGCGCGTGCGCTGTTACAAAGAAGCAAGATCATCATTCTGGATGAAGCCACTGCTAATGTGGATTTCAAGACAGACAGACTGATTCAAGAAGTTATAGGTAACAGATTTAAAGATTCCACAGTAGTAACCATCGCTCATCGCTTGAACACCATCATGGACTATGATAAAGTGTTGGTTATGGAGCAAGGACGAGTGGTTGAGTTTGATAAACCTGAAGTTTTGCTTCAAAATGAGAATGGATACTTCGCTCGTCTTGTTCAGACTCAAAACACAGTTGAATCCTGAGCAAAGTATTGAATTACGGCTTTCATCATGAAAACAATGTGTTAAAAAGTGTTTTAATGTCGGATATGCACGTCTGTAAGGACGAGTGGTTGAGTTTGACAAACCTGAAATCTTGCTTGAGAATAAGAATGGGTGCTTTTCTCGTCTTGTTCAGACTCAAAATGCAAGTAAAGCCTGAGCAAAGTGTTTAATTAAGGCTTTCATCATCAGAAAACGATGAATTGAAAGTGTTTCAAAAAACTACCTGATAAACATATAGCGCTTTTTTAACGTCAAAGAAATTATTTAGCTTACCTTGAATGAAATATTTGCACTAAGAAAGGAAACATTATAGTCGTGCTTGGCAGGGTACGGGGGAGCAAGATTTTTCTTTCACTACTTTTTCTTGTTCTACATAGGGTGAAAAATGTTGCTTGTGATAATGTTACATTCTCGGTTTTATATATTTTGTTCTACTCTCCCACTGTAATCTGAACACTTCACCGTTTACCTGTCCCCGCGCGAACCTTCTAAATATGCTTTTTTTGTGCTCTAGTATGAGCTGATCTAGCTTTCCATTTAACTTTGTCTTCACCAGCACGTTAGCAAAGGTACAAGCGTATCTAAAATCAAGTGAATATATCAGGACATAAGCGTTACGGCATGAAAATCCCTTGATAGATAGAAGTGTTTCTTTTTCCGCGAATATCAACATCAGTCGTTTACCTTAGTCAAACCAGTCTGTAACTGCTTGGTCATGCAAAATTTTGGAGTGTTCAAGCTAAAATGGTACAAAAGCTTCAGAAGAATACAGTGGAATAAAATTATATCGATAAAGACTTTTTGTTACAAAGAACGATGTATTTTGTTGGGAGTGGAGTTGTTTCTCTCCAAGTTGGGTGTTGTCATTTTATGCTAGGATTCCAGAAACTTTCTGATACGATAATTGCCTTCAAAGATGGGGTGTTTTTCAAATTCGCTACTTTCGACTACTAACTCTGGATAGCTGATATAACCGTGACTGAACTTAGAGCAAATGCTCTCAGCAGACGCCTCCACCGACACCTGATAAACTACTTCTTCATGACTATCTGATTACCGATGAATAGATCTTAGACAGAACATAGTTAATAGAGGAAAACGGTTATAAACGTGGCAAAGTTCTATTTTTTATGTTTTGTTTGGTATTTTAGGCCTTGATCCTGCACAAAACCTAGCAAAATAGAAAGGTAGTTATGTGTGCACATACAACTAACCAATGTAAACAGCACGCCATGCATGTCTGAGAAGCGATGAGATTTAACTACCATTTCTTAACGTATGGCTAGGGAATCTGGGACATAAACAAACAAAGGCATGCTTAAACGTAACTGGAAGTAACTGAAAGTACAACCTGTGTGTGGAGTGGAGAGAAATGAACAGAATATCAATACAAAAGCCGGAGTGAGTGAGTGAGTGAGTGAGTGAGTGAGTGAGTGAGTGAGTGAGTGAGTGAGTGAGTGAGGGAGGGAGGGAGGGAGGGAGGGAGGGAGGGAGGGAGGGAGGGAGGGAGGGAGGGAGGGAGGGAGGGAGTGAGGGAGTGAGGGAGTGAGGGAGTGAGTGAGTGAGTGAGTGAGTGAGTGAGTGAGTGAGGGAGGGAGGGAGGGAGGGAGGGAGGGAGGGAGGGAGTGAGTGAGTGAGTGAGTGAGTGAGTTCCAATGCACAATAAAAGAAGAGGTGGCCAATGGTCTAGTAAATATTGTCAAACAATTTGTTTCGCAGGGAGTTGTCTATATTTAGTTCAATATTCAAGCATAATGGCCATCAAACCACTTTTACTGAAGTGTATAAAAGAACGGTATAAGAAATATATTTCAAAAGCCATCATTTTCTGGTTCTTGTTTGAATACAGCTGATAATATTTCCTGTCTTTTCCGATACAAAATGTGGCCAAAAGCATCATTGTATGATGTTCACAGCATTACAATGATCAAGAATTGAATGTTGTTTAGTTGAATCACTACTCGTTTAGAGTAACATATGGCGATATTCACTGTTTGCAAACAACACTTTTGATAGAACAAAAGATTCCTTTGTTTTGACAGCCACTAAACCTCTGGTTGGCACATTAATGACAACAGGTGACGTAACGGTGAGTATCGCTATTGGCATATCACAACACAAGTACAGGCTTGCAAATTAGGTTCTTGTATCTTGGTGTAAGTATTGGCAATTTAAGCCAAGTAGGTTTCTAATTAGCGTCTTAATTTCAGTGAAGGAGATATATGAGTTGATAACCAGAAAAATAAAGAAACCTAGGTTTCCAACCGTTTGGTCTACGAATATACAGTGTTTATTCACACTTGTGTGATGTATTGTAATGTAAATTCGCAGTCTCAGGTTCACACTCCTAAGCTAAAATGTGCATCATAATTCAACTCCGCGGTCGAGCCTGCTTGATTTTCTTTGGTTAAACAGGTTTTAAGTTTTTGGCTATTAAAATAGCAATTTCTCCCAGAAAGGTCTAATGAATATACCACTGGGTTCTTACATAAATGCAAGCGGAGTTTTACTGTAACACAAATCTGGAAGGATGATCAAGAGCCTCGGTCAACACTGATCATCACTGTCTTGACTAGTGGAACATATATTGGATATTGCATGGATGGTTGTTACCGCTTATTGTTCAATACTTGTAAATACACAGGTAAGTATGTGAAGTGCTCTGCAGACAGAATAGAAGAAGGGTTGAATTTATAGACAGATTAAAAAGTTATGTAAAATTGTTTTAGAAAACCAGTACTTCCAAATCAATAAACCCATTAAAGGGGGCTCGATCAGATTTTTGAGTAACAATACCGTTCAACGTTAAGCAAACGTTAGTGGTGTGCTAGAGAAAGACGAAAGTTTCAAATTGGGTACATTTCACCAGGATCTGAGTTATCATAGCAACGAAATGACGCCATACCCCATTTTATGTAACACCAAATAACTTGCCACCCTCTACTAACTATGTTGCCACCAGGATAATTTCTGGAATACGTTGTCGGGATCGACCGAATGGTCGAGGTTATTAAGAGCTTCGGCTGAGAGACCGGGGCAGACTTGAAAATGAGGGTAGGCCGATTTGGCTTAAAATTGGTACACAATCTTATTATGTGGACTTATGTAATATGCCAAAGTTTCAGCTTCAGTGAACTTTTTTTAGCCGAGTTCTGGATATCAGCCCCTCAGGGGTCCCCAGAGGCTGATTTTCAGTGCAATTTTGGCCACTTTTCAATCTCTCTTTTAGCAACGTACAATTAATTTTAGGCAAAAAGAAAACTATCTTTGCAATGCCCAATTCTTAGCCTTTAATGGGTAAACAAATCAGCTCATGGGTATTTTCGTTAGCCAGTGGTTGTTATGTCAACTTGGACCTATTTGAAGCATATGGAAAGCAACCGGAAATGGACTGTTTTTCAGACCTTATATTTTCCATGCCCATGTTTTATATCGGGAAGTCTTAATATCCCTGCAAAGTTCAGCCCTTGGTTTAGTAACATCAAGAAAAAAATACTAAGGTTGAGGCTTTTTTACCAAGAAAAATCTTACAAGAAGATGACTAACCTGGCCACTTCCGGTTAAAGTTTCAACAAAGTGTGGCGGTAAAAATCAGCTGTTTAATTTCGATTAATACCTTTCTTCTTCTAAGTTATGATTTTAGAGACTCTGAAGCTAGATGTAACCGGAAAGACTTGCATTAATTAGGGACTGGTCAAAAAGTACAGGGGGGGGGGGGGGGGTGGGCCGGAGCATTTCGAAATGTGGTGGTTAGAAAGCAGATGACCCACCCCTTCCATTTGGCACAAAACTGAGTGACCCACCCCTAAATAGAGGCTGAAAATCACATGACCCCCCCCCCCCTCTCCCCCTAATAAGACATGACATATTTGGCTGCGTTATCCGAAAAAAACATTTTGTGGATGAAATTGTAATGTTCTTCACGTTTTAGATTTATTTCCTAACAACAATGCAAAATTATGCAAAAATTATATTGTTTTCCATTACCCTTGCAACTTTAAGTCATGACTGTAAACTCTAAGAAAACTTGACCTTTTACTTTTCACACTAGGCCTCAAGGCACGTAGAACAGTGATCCCTGTAGAAAACGGCTGTAGTGAGTCCTGGGAGTAATATAGCCAGACAGCTCCCAGATCCTTGTGCATGTGTCCCGTATCCTTGGGAAAAAATAGCATGTAGACCTAACATCTTATCAACTCTTCGGTTTTCGTCCATCGTATCTTGATTAAAAATACATCACCACTGTTTGTGTTATAGTTTTAATCATGTAGACACAAGTTGGCCATTTGGTGTTCTTGTATACCAGCATGTCAACCGAGTGCAGTATTTTGATTATTTCTGTCCTGGGACTACTTGCTCAATCCGTTAGCTTTTGTACAGACTTTACAATACATAAGTTACCATCTCTTATTTGTACACCAGCTAAGTGTACTTTTTTAAATCCGGCTTGAAAAGTTTTTGTCCTTTGTAACTGAAAAGATTTTATTTTATAATACAATAAAAGGAAGTGACACACTCCAACACCAACCCACAGTCTGCCAAGTTCTTTACGCATAGCCAACAGCTCCCACATGTGTTGTGTGGAGTTGGGGCTTTAATAAAGGGGTGCTTTGCTGTCTATGGCTGCCACTACCTGAGTGATATGGCTGTGTGCATGCCAGATCGTGGGTTGGTGTTTGAGTGTGTCACTTGCTTTTATTTGTGCAAAAAGAGTTACCTTTGTTGTAGATTGTGTCAAATGTGTGCCAATTACCATAAAAAAAAAACAGGATGACTGAAAATTGCATGACCCACCCCTTACCAAGGGTTCAAAAACTGATGACCCACCCCCTCTCTGCTCCGGCCCACCCCCCCCCCCCCCCCCCCGCCAATACTTTTTGACCAGTCCCTTAGCAAATTTTCATGTGTTTTTTTGGGACCGATCAGATTTTGGTCCTGCGACGGTACGGTTATAAATTACGTGAAGTAGTCTTGAAAATTATACGGATAATGCATGGAGCGGCTGTGAAAAGGATATATTGTATACCTATTAACCCATCTCTTGCTGGTTAATAACAATCTACCATTGCATCTTTTTCGATCTAAACTGGAATCATGATAAGTGAATAAAAAGTCTATGGCTCCAAATAATGAACGCTAATTAAATCAGGAAATAAGCCAGGCTTTGTAGTCAGTCTCACTTTTCCAGTCTATATCCAAAAAGTGTCTGGATAAATTATCTTCCCATAAATGCTTACCTGGCTTCAGGTTTAGAGGCATGTCCCTTTCCTATAATCTTTTGAAAGTGAAGCAACATTAAAAACCTTAGCCCAGCGATAAATTGGTCATGAGTGCATCTTTGCGGCGAGATAATGCAAATTCAGGTCGACTCTTGCGTACGTGACGAGGTGGCGATATGCCACCTTATCTGTGGTTTGCTGGCTTTGATTGACTTGGAATTCAGTTTTTCTCGTCTAGATTCTGCTCCTTGATTCTTCTGAGAATAATTGGTATAGAACTTGCATGAGAACCTGAAGAACTATATAAATGGAGGTTATGTACAGAATATTTATTAATACCCAGTCTCCCTGTTCAAACGGCCTACGAATTATTATTGGGGATGTCTAAGATGGTCTGTTTTCCCCGCCAAGTTGCTGGATGTCGGACTAAATTGCTAGAAAAATGTCTTACTAGAACACTTTTCCTTTCTCTATCCCTTTATTGCTTTCTTAGTCAACACAGTTCCATGGTGGCAAGCAGACTAAATCAGTGTACTGAATACCAAAGATTAGACAGGGGAGCAGTGGATTTTCCTTCACTACTTTGATAACTGGGGAGATACAATATTTCAGCTTTCTTGGAGTACTTATGAACTTAAATTTTTTTGGCACCCTAGCTGTAGAATTGCTGGTTTACTCCGATTTCCATAAGGAGAAGCGATAATCCTCAGGACGACCAGTATGCTGGCTGTATAGGTGATATGGTAAAGTCGTCACCAGGCCCAGTGTCTCATACCTGCCGGAGATTGCTCTTCCTCTCAGGATGATAATTACCGGCTCCCACTTATACATCTGGGTGGAGAGAGCGATTGTGAAAGAAAATTGCCTTTCCCAAGAAGACGTGGCGACGCCTTAGTATTTAGAAGCGGTCCATCCGGGGTCTATCCACCTAACCATTAGGACGCGACTGTGCTATGCGCTATCTAGTTGCTTTTGCATAGAATCCGAATGCACCGCTTACTGCATTACATGTTTACTTTAATCTGCCGGAAACTGATAAAACGCAACAGGGAAAAAATGTGTGGCCAGCACTTTAAAAGAACGTTGCATGACATCCTGTCGGTTGATTTTGTTATTTACAAGAAAAGAAACTGCGATCAATTAATTAAGCTAATTAAATTTGTTCAATCTAGCTGTTAGCGAATTTGTTTCATTTGACTGCACTTGAAAGACAGAGGAGCAACAGTCTGGCTATTACAATTTAGTCTTCTGGAAAATTAAAAAATGAGCATACGGAAGTTGATTCTCAACCAAGCTGGCTTGCCTGGCATTACAAAGGGTGAACTAAAGACGATTGTTATTTGCTACGTCACCGCCGAAAATGCATGAGTTTACGCGACCAAAGTGGGCCATGTCAACACCGCCCGGGCAACACCGTTTCCATCAAAAAATCAAGGAGAAAAAGAAATTGAAGAAACCGCAGAAAGTTACCGCGGACGTTTCAGATAGCATGTTTCAGGAGTTCAGCAAACTACAGATAAGTTGGCATATCGCGACTTCATCACTTACGCATGAATCGACCTGAATTTTCATTACTCGCAGCAACCACGCACTCACGACCAATTTATCGCTGAGCAAGAATTTTAATTTTGCTTCACTTTCAAGAGATTATAGGAAAGGGGCATACCTCTAAACCTGGAACCAGGTAAGCATTTCACTATAGTAAGAGAATTTATCCAGACAGTCACACATTGCATATAGACTGGAAGAATGAGATCGCAATTACGTAATATTGCATGTATTTGAAATCTCCTAACGATTTTCAAACAGTCTCGCGAGAGAAGTTTTGATTGCATTTAGAATGACTGCTAAGCTGTTTTCCTTCAGAAAAAAAGTCGCAAATAGGTGGATTTTTATACGAAATGGAGCCACAACGTTTGGCTTATTTCCTGATAAAATTAGCGCTTTATTACTTGGAGCCACAGGCTAGCTTGTTATTTAATTATCATGATAAACTTAATATTGCAGTTTAGAGCATAAAGGATGCAATGATAGATTGCTATTGACCGGCAAGAGATGGGTTAATAGGTATAAAATATATCCTTGTTCACAGCCGCTCCATTGTCCGTATAAATTTTCAAGACTACCGTACAGCGTCGCAAATGATCCCCGACCGCAAATGATCCCCAGACCGGAAATGATCCCCAAATTGGACCGCAAATGATCCCGAACAGCAAATGATCCTGATGTGGACCGCAAATGATCCCCGCCGGAAAACGACGAACGGCATGGAGTTTGGTTTCCTGGATTTTCCTATTTTTTTTATTTTATTTTTATATTCATTTAGTTTCATCAACTAAACGATGAATTGGGTAAACATAAAGAAAAGATATTGTATTGACGTAAACTATTAATAAAATATAATATTCATGACAAATTCATCTTATTTTCTCTTGACAATTCTTTTGAAAAATTACAGAAAAAAAATCAAAGCTCGTAGACAGCAACAAGCTCGACAAGCTCGATCTACAACAATAATAGCTTAATGCTACCAAAACTAAGACACAACAATCTTGAGTGGATTTAGTTTTAATACCCGTTCCAAAGTAAATAATCTAATTTCAAATCCCCATCATTTATATGACCCCAAAGGCGCGACAAACAAATACCAAAGCAAGTGTTAATACCAACAGCAACAGCTTTCGCGATATGTCCATGACCTTTAAGTTCGATTGAATGAGCTAGAAATTCTGCTTCCCAACTCTACAAACCAGTTTGACTTTTACTTCGCATCTGCAACTTGCAGCTAGAAATTCTGGACAAGAACACTGATTCTTCAACTTACATAGTATGTAGAGCGACTCAGCACTTACCTTTATTACCAGTGGGAAAAATGCGAAAAACCGAAAAACCGGATATTATTACAAACTAGAAGTAAAACGGGAGCCGTAAGCTGGTTTCGTGTAAGATTCGCAGACTAAAGAAGTCTTGCTTCACTGTGAGAAACGGCCGGATAGGTTACACCACTACAACCGAACTACAATCCGTTAGAATTTCTTGCTACTGACTTTCATCATCGATGACCAAAGTATTTTAAGGACGTTCGCGCTAATTGTTTCTGCGCATCCTTACTGCGCACGCAAATTCACATGCCACGTCATGCATGAGCGCGCGCGCTAAGTCATAAAATAAACAAATGATAGGGCAGATGGCCATTGGTAGAGCTTTGCCTGGATTTAACGATCTTGGCCGTTCGGTGACCCCAATATGTTTTTTAGATAGATCATTTCCTCTACTGATTTTCTTCATTTTTTCCCTAAACGTAGAAAATCAGTAGAGGAAATGATCTATCTAAAAAACATATTGGGGTCACCGAACGGCCAAGATCGTTAAATCCAGGCAAAGCTCTACCAATGGCCATCTGCCCTATCATTTGTTTATTTTATGACTTAGCGCGCGCGCTCATGCATGACGTGGCATGTGAATTTGCGTGCGCAGTAAGGATGCGCAGAAACAATTAGCGCGAACGTCCTTAAAATACTTTGGTCATCGATGATGAAAGTCAGTAGCAAGAAATTCTAACGGATTGTAGTTCGGTTGTAGTGGTGTAACCTATCCGGCCGTTTCTCACAGTGAAGCAAGACTTCTTTAGTCTGCGAATCTTACACGAAACCAGCTTACGGCTCCCGTTTTACTTCTAGTTTGTAATAATATCCGGTTTTTCGGTTTTTCGCATTTTTCCCACTGGTAATAAAGGTAAGTGCTGAGTCGCTCTACATACTATGTAAGTTGAAGAATCAGTGTTCTTGTCCAGAATTTCTAGCTGCAAGTTGCAGATGCGAAGTAAAAGTCAAACTGGTTTGTAGAGTTGGGAAGCAGAATTTCTAGCTCATTCAATCGAACTTAAAGGTCATGGACATATCGCGAAAGCTGTTGCTGTTGGTATTAACACTTGCTTTGGTATTTGTTTGTCGCGCCTTTGGGGTCATATAAATGATGGGGATTTGAAATTAGATTATTTACTTTGGAACGGGTATTAAAACTAAATCCACTCAAGATTGTTGTGTCTTAGTTTTGGTAGCATTAAGCTATTATTGTTGTAGATCGAGCTTGTCGAGCTTGTTGCTGTCTACGAGCTTTGATTTTTTTTCTGTAATTTTTCAAAAGAATTGTCAAGAGAAAATAAGATGAATTTGTCATGAATATTATATTTTATTAATAGTTTACGTCAATACAATATCTTTTCTTTATGTTTACCCAATTCATCGTTTAGTTGATGAAACTAAATGAATATAAAAATAAAATAAAAAAAATAGGAAAATCCAGGAAACCAAACTCCATGCCGTTCGTCGTTTTCCGGCGGGGATCATTTGCGGTCCACATCAGGATCATTTGCTGTTCGGGATCATTTGCGGTCCAATTTGGGGATCATTTCCGGTCTGGGGATCATTTGCGGTCGGGGATCATTTGCGACGCTGTACGGTAGTCTTGAAAATTTATACGGACAATGGAGCGGCTGTGAACAAGGATATATTTTATACCTATTAACCCATCTCTTGCCGGTCAATAGCAATCTATCATTGCATCCTTTATGCTCTAAACTGCAATATTAAGTTTATCATGATAATTAAATAACAAGCTAGCCTGTGGCTCCAAGTAATAAAGCGCTAATTTTATCAGGAAATAAGCCAAACGTTGTGGCTCCATTTCGTATAAAAATCCACCTATTTGCGACTTTTTTTCTGAAGGAAAAACAGCTTAGCAGTCAT
The DNA here is from genome assembly GCA_019787425.1 of Platygyra sinensis. Classification (NCBI taxonomy): domain Eukaryota; kingdom Metazoa; phylum Cnidaria; class Anthozoa; order Scleractinia; family Merulinidae; genus Platygyra; species Platygyra sinensis. Next base: position 19,159 of record JAHPZR010043450.1, on the reverse strand, counting down.
TCTAAATGCAATCAAAACTTCTCTCGCGAGACTGTTTGAAAATCGTTAGGAGATTTCAAATACATGCAATATTACGTAATTGCGATCTCATTCTTCCAGTCTATATGCAATGTGTGACTGTCTGGATAAATTCTCTTACTATAGTGAAATGCTTACCTGGTTCCAGGTTTAGAGGTATGCCCCTTTCCTATAATCTCTTGAAAGTGAAGCAAAATTAAAATTCTTGCTCAGCGATAAATTGGTCGTGAGTGCGTGGTTGCTGCGAGTAATGAAAATTCAGGTCGATTCATGCGTAAGTGATGAAGTCGCGATATGCCAACTTATCTGTAGTTTGCTGAACTCCTGAAACATGCTATCTGAAACGTCCGCGGTAACTTTCTGCGGTTTCTTCAATTTCTTTTTTCTCCTTGATTTTTTGATGGAAACGGTGTTGCCCGGGCGGTGTTGACATGGCCCACTTTGGTCGCGTAAACTCATGCATTTTCGGCGGTGACGTAGCAAATAACAATCGTCTTTAGTTCACCCTTTGTAATGCCAGGCAAGCCAGCTTGGTTGAGAATCAACTTCCGTATGCTCATTTTTTAATTTTCCAGAAGACTAAATTGTAATAGCCAGACTGTTGCTCCTCTGTCTTTCAAGTGCAGTCAAATGAAACAAATTCGCTAACAGCTAGATTGAACAAATTTAATTAGCTTAATTAATTGATCGCAGTTTCTTTTCTTGTAAATAACAAAATCAACCGACAGGATGTCATGCAACGTTCTTTTAAAGTGCTGGCCACACATTTTTTCCCTGTTGCGTTTTATCAGTTTCCGGCAGATTAAAGTAAACATGTAATGCAGTAAGCGGTGCATTCGGATTCTATGCAAAAGCAACTAGATAGCGCATAGCACAGTCGCGTCCTAATGGTTAGGTGGATAGACCCCGGATGGACCGCTTCTAAATACTAAGGCGTCGCCACGTCTTCTTGGGAAAGGCAATTTTCTTTCACAATCGCTCTCTCCACCCAGATGTATAAGTGGGAGCCGGTAATTATCATCCTGAGAGGAAGAGCAATCTCCGGCAGGTATGAGACACTGGGCCTGGTGACGACTTTACCATATCACCTATACAGCCAGCATACTGGTCGTCCTGAGGATTATCGCTTCTCCTTATGGAAATCGGAGTAAACCAGCAATTCTACAGCTAGGGTGCCAAAAAAATTTAAGTTCATAAGTACTCCAAGAAAGCTGAAATATTGTATCTCCCCAGTTATCAAAGTAGTGAAGGAAAATCCACTGCTCCCCTGTCTAATCTTTGGTATTCAGTACACTGATTTAGTCTGCTTGCCACCATGGAACTGTGTTGACTAAGAAAGCAATAAAGGGATAGAGAAAGGAAAAGTGTTCTAGTAAGACATTTTTCTAGCAATTTAGTCCGACATCCAGCAACTTGGCGGGGAAAACAGACCATCTTAGACATCCCCAATAATAATTCGTAGGCCGTTTGAACAGGGAGACTGGGTATTAATAAATATTCTGTACATAACCTCCATTTATATAGTTCTTCAGGTTCTCATGCAAGTTCTATACCAATTATTCTCAGAAGAATCAAGGAGCAGAATCTAGACGAGAAAAACTGAATTCCAAGTCAATCAAAGCCAGCAAACCACAGATAAGGTGGCATATCGCCACCTCGTCACGTACGCAAGAGTCGACCTGAATTTGCATTATCTCGCCGCAAAGATGCACTCATGACCAATTTATCGCTGGGCTAAGGTTTTTAATGTTGCTTCACTTTCAAAAGATTATAGGAAAGGGACATGCCTCTAAACCTGAAGCCAGGTAAGCATTTATGGGAAGATAATTTATCCAGACACTTTTTGGATATAGACTGGAAAAGTGAGACTGACTACAAAGCCTGGCTTATTTCCTGATTTAATTAGCGTTCATTATTTGGAGCCATAGACTTTTTATTCACTTATCATGATTCCAGTTTAGATCGAAAAAGATGCAATGGTAGATTGTTATTAACCAGCAAGAGATGGGTTAATAGGTATACAATATATCCTTTTCACAGCCGCTCCATGCATTATCCGTATAATTTTCAAGACTACTTCACGTAATTTATAACCGTACCGTCGCAGGACCAAAATCTGATCGGTCCCAAAAAAACACATGAAAATTTGCTAAGGGACTGGTCAAAAAGTATTGGCGGGGGGGGGGGGGGGGGGTGGGCCGGAGCAGAGAGGGGGTGGGTCATCAGTTTTTGAACCCTTGGTAAGGGGTGGGTCATGCAATTTTCAGTCATCCTGTTTTTTTTTTATGGTAATTGGCACACATTTGACACAATCTACAACAAAGGTAACTCTTTTTGCACAAATAAAAGCAAGTGACACACTCAAACACCAACCCACGATCTGGCATGCACACAGCCATATCACTCAGGTAGTGGCAGCCATAGACAGCAAAGCACCCCTTTATTAAAGCCCCAACTCCACACAACACATGTGGGAGCTGTTGGCTATGCGTAAAGAACTTGGCAGACTGTGGGTTGGTGTTGGAGTGTGTCACTTCCTTTTATTGTATTATAAAATAAAATCTTTTCAGTTACAAAGGACAAAAACTTTTCAAGCCGGATTTAAAAAAGTACACTTAGCTGGTGTACAAATAAGAGATGGTAACTTATGTATTGTAAAGTCTGTACAAAAGCTAACGGATTGAGCAAGTAGTCCCAGGACAGAAATAATCAAAATACTGCACTCGGTTGACATGCTGGTATACAAGAACACCAAATGGCCAACTTGTGTCTACATGATTAAAACTATAACACAAACAGTGGTGATGTATTTTTAATCAAGATACGATGGACGAAAACCGAAGAGTTGATAAGATGTTAGGTCTACATGCTATTTTTTCCCAAGGATACGGGACACATGCACAAGGATCTGGGAGCTGTCTGGCTATATTACTCCCAGGACTCACTACAGCCGTTTTCTACAGGGATCACTGTTCTACGTGCCTTGAGGCCTAGTGTGAAAAGTAAAAGGTCAAGTTTTCTTAGAGTTTACAGTCATGACTTAAAGTTGCAAGGGTAATGGAAAACAATATAATTTTTGCATAATTTTGCATTGTTGTTAGGAAATAAATCTAAAACGTGAAGAACATTACAATTTCATCCACAAAATGTTTTTTTCGGATAACGCAGCCAAATATGTCATGTCTTATTAGGGGGAGAGGGGGGGGGGGGTCATGTGATTTTCAGCCTCTATTTAGGGGTGGGTCACTCAGTTTTGTGCCAAATGGAAGGGGTGGGTCATCTGCTTTCTAACCACCACATTTCGAAATGCTCCGGCCCACCCCCCCCCCCCCCCTGTACTTTTTGACCAGTCCCTAATTAATGCAAGTCTTTCCGGTTACATCTAGCTTCAGAGTCTCTAAAATCATAACTTAGAAGAAGAAAGGTATTAATCGAAATTAAACAGCTGATTTTTACCGCCACACTTTGTTGAAACTTTAACCGGAAGTGGCCAGGTTAGTCATCTTCTTGTAAGATTTTTCTTGGTAAAAAAGCCTCAACCTTAGTATTTTTTTCTTGATGTTACTAAACCAAGGGCTGAACTTTGCAGGGATATTAAGACTTCCCGATATAAAACATGGGCATGGAAAATATAAGGTCTGAAAAACAGTCCATTTCCGGTTGCTTTCCATATGCTTCAAATAGGTCCAAGTTGACATAACAACCACTGGCTAACGAAAATACCCATGAGCTGATTTGTTTACCCATTAAAGGCTAAGAATTGGGCATTGCAAAGATAGTTTTCTTTTTGCCTAAAATTAATTGTACGTTGCTAAAAGAGAGATTGAAAAGTGGCCAAAATTGCACTGAAAATCAGCCTCTGGGGACCCCTGAGGGGCTGATATCCAGAACTCGGCTAAAAAAAGTTCACTGAAGCTGAAACTTTGGCATATTACATAAGTCCACATAATAAGATTGTGTACCAATTTTAAGCCAAATCGGCCTACCCTCATTTTCAAGTCTGCCCCGGTCTCTCAGCCGAAGCTCTTAATAACCTCGACCATTCGGTCGATCCCGACAACGTATTCCAGAAATTATCCTGGTGGCAACATAGTTAGTAGAGGGTGGCAAGTTATTTGGTGTTACATAAAATGGGGTATGGCGTCATTTCGTTGCTATGATAACTCAGATCCTGGTGAAATGTACCCAATTTGAAACTTTCGTCTTTCTCTAGCACACCACTAACGTTTGCTTAACGTTGAACGGTATTGTTACTCAAAAATCTGATCGAGCCCCCTTTAATGGGTTTATTGATTTGGAAGTACTGGTTTTCTAAAACAATTTTACATAACTTTTTAATCTGTCTATAAATTCAACCCTTCTTCTATTCTGTCTGCAGAGCACTTCACATACTTACCTGTGTATTTACAAGTATTGAACAATAAGCGGTAACAACCATCCATGCAATATCCAATATATGTTCCACTAGTCAAGACAGTGATGATCAGTGTTGACCGAGGCTCTTGATCATCCTTCCAGATTTGTGTTACAGTAAAACTCCGCTTGCATTTATGTAAGAACCCAGTGGTATATTCATTAGACCTTTCTGGGAGAAATTGCTATTTTAATAGCCAAAAACTTAAAACCTGTTTAACCAAAGAAAATCAAGCAGGCTCGACCGCGGAGTTGAATTATGATGCACATTTTAGCTTAGGAGTGTGAACCTGAGACTGCGAATTTACATTACAATACATCACACAAGTGTGAATAAACACTGTATATTCGTAGACCAAACGGTTGGAAACCTAGGTTTCTTTATTTTTCTGGTTATCAACTCATATATCTCCTTCACTGAAATTAAGACGCTAATTAGAAACCTACTTGGCTTAAATTGCCAATACTTACACCAAGATACAAGAACCTAATTTGCAAGCCTGTACTTGTGTTGTGATATGCCAATAGCGATACTCACCGTTACGTCACCTGTTGTCATTAATGTGCCAACCAGAGGTTTAGTGGCTGTCAAAACAAAGGAATCTTTTGTTCTATCAAAAGTGTTGTTTGCAAACAGTGAATATCGCCATATGTTACTCTAAACGAGTAGTGATTCAACTAAACAACATTCAATTCTTGATCATTGTAATGCTGTGAACATCATACAATGATGCTTTTGGCCACATTTTGTATCGGAAAAGACAGGAAATATTATCAGCTGTATTCAAACAAGAACCAGAAAATGATGGCTTTTGAAATATATTTCTTATACCGTTCTTTTATACACTTCAGTAAAAGTGGTTTGATGGCCATTATGCTTGAATATTGAACTAAATATAGACAACTCCCTGCGAAACAAATTGTTTGACAATATTTACTAGACCATTGGCCACCTCTTCTTTTATTGTGCATTGGAACTCACTCACTCACTCACTCACTCACTCCCTCCCTCCCTCCCTCCCTCCCTCCCTCCCTCCCTCACTCACTCACTCACTCACTCACTCACTCACTCACTCCCTCACTCCCTCACTCCCTCACTCCCTCCCTCCCTCCCTCCCTCCCTCCCTCCCTCCCTCCCTCCCTCCCTCCCTCCCTCCCTCCCTCCCTCACTCACTCACTCACTCACTCACTCACTCACTCACTCACTCACTCACTCACTCACTCACTCCGGCTTTTGTATTGATATTCTGTTCATTTCTCTCCACTCCACACACAGGTTGTACTTTCAGTTACTTCCAGTTACGTTTAAGCATGCCTTTGTTTGTTTATGTCCCAGATTCCCTAGCCATACGTTAAGAAATGGTAGTTAAATCTCATCGCTTCTCAGACATGCATGGCGTGCTGTTTACATTGGTTAGTTGTATGTGCACACATAACTACCTTTCTATTTTGCTAGGTTTTGTGCAGGATCAAGGCCTAAAATACCAAACAAAACATAAAAAATAGAACTTTGCCACGTTTATAACCGTTTTCCTCTATTAACTATGTTCTGTCTAAGATCTATTCATCGGTAATCAGATAGTCATGAAGAAGTAGTTTATCAGGTGTCGGTGGAGGCGTCTGCTGAGAGGCATTTGCTCTAAGTTCAGTCACGGTTATATCAGCTATCCAGAGTTAGTAGTCGAAAGTAGCGAATTTGAAAAACACCCCATCTTTGAAGGCAATTATCGTATCAGAAAGTTTCTGGAATCCTAGCATAAAATGACAACACCCAACTTGGAGAGAAACAACTCCACTCCCAACAAAATACATCGTTCTTTGTAACAAAAAGTCTTTATCGATATAATTTTATTCCACTGTATTCTTCTGAAGCTTTTGTACCATTTTAGCTTGAACACTCCAAAATTTTGCATGACCAAGCAGTTACAGACTGGTTTGACTAAGGTAAACGACTGATGTTGATATTCGCGGAAAAAGAAACACTTCTATCTATCAAGGGATTTTCATGCCGTAACGCTTATGTCCTGATATATTCACTTGATTTTAGATACGCTTGTACCTTTGCTAACGTGCTGGTGAAGACAAAGTTAAATGGAAAGCTAGATCAGCTCATACTAGAGCACAAAAAAAGCATATTTAGAAGGTTCGCGCGGGGACAGGTAAACGGTGAAGTGTTCAGATTACAGTGGGAGAGTAGAACAAAATATATAAAACCGAGAATGTAACATTATCACAAGCAACATTTTTCACCCTATGTAGAACAAGAAAAAAGTAGTGAAAGAAAAATCTTGCTCCCCCGTACCCTGCCAAGCACGACTATAATGTTTCCTTTCTTAGTGCAAATATTTCATTCAAGGTAAGCTAAATAATTTCTTTGACGTTAAAAAAGCGCTATATGTTTATCAGGTAGTTTTTTGAAACACTTTCAATTCATCGTTTTCTGATGATGAAAGCCTTAATTAAACACTTTGCTCAGGCTTTACTTGCATTTTGAGTCTGAACAAGACGAGAAAAGCACCCATTCTTATTCTCAAGCAAGATTTCAGGTTTGTCAAACTCAACCACTCGTCCTTACAGACGTGCATATCCGACATTAAAACACTTTTTAACACATTGTTTTCATGATGAAAGCCGTAATTCAATACTTTGCTCAGGATTCAACTGTGTTTTGAGTCTGAACAAGACGAGCGAAGTATCCATTCTCATTTTGAAGCAAAACTTCAGGTTTATCAAACTCAACCACTCGTCCTTGCTCCATAACCAACACTTTATCATAGTCCATGATGGTGTTCAAGCGATGAGCGATGGTTACTACTGTGGAATCTTTAAATCTGTTACCTATAACTTCTTGAATCAGTCTGTCTGTCTTGAAATCCACATTAGCAGTGGCTTCATCCAGAATGATGATCTTGCTTCTTTGTAACAGCGCACGCGCTAAACAGACCAATTGGCGCTCTCCGACACTAAAGTTATTCCCAGACTCTCTCAACTTGTACTCCAGCTGGTCAGGTAATTGTTGTATCATGGTCTTCAGCTGCACATCTTCCAAAGCACGCCACAAGTCATGATCTTGATACAAAGAGAAAGGATCCAGGTTCTTCCTGAGGCTGCCGCTAAAGAGGACAGGATCCTGGGTTATTACGGCCATGGACCTGCGAGACGCCTGAAGATTGAGATCCTTGATGTTCACACCATCTATAATGACCTGCATAGTGAATGAATGCGAGGAGACGAGTCGAATTGTCAGTAAGTCATTGTCTAGCTAGTAAAAGTTGTAATGAATATACCATGAAAGATCATATATTTGAAGTGTGTGGAAAGATGTGAAGACATGATTGATCGTCGCAGTAATACACACAACTTATAAGCAATTATGAAATTAAAGCCTGGATAAAATTTAAGTTTGACCGGGAATCGGACCCATGACCCCTGTGATACCGGTGCAGTGCTCTACCAACAGAGCTACGCAGTCAACTGGGAAGCGATCACGTTGTGTGTTGGTATTATACCCGTAGATGGAGACTAGAGACGTAAATTTCAAAACTGCTTGAGTTGTATGTGTTGCGATGCGATAAACAATCATGTCCTTGTAATGTAAGTAAGAGATAACCACATAGGTGCGCTCTTTAATTTGCTCATTGATTCACTCATTGATAACTTCTTCTTCTCTCAAGATCTTTGTTGATTTTTTTCTAAACATTGCGGATCAGTGAAATGAAAAATCATATTTCACCTTTCAACGAATCACAGAACTTAAACTCGAAGTATCATTAATTGTTTTTATAGAAGTACCTCTCCCTCAGGCTCTGGCATTCGGAACAAAGCTGTCACTAAAGATGATTTCCCAGCTCCCGTGCGACCTACAACACCAACTTTCTCCTCATCAGCGATACAGATGCTGATGTTGTTCAAAATTGCAGGCGCACCTTTCAAATAGGTCAATGACAAGTCACGTAATGTCAAGCTGCCCGTTGTCGGCCACTCTTCAGGTGGAAGAGTTTCAGTGCCGTACCCAGGCTCCGGGTCAATTTCGGTGTACGTGAAGACCCTCTCCACTGTGGTCATGTGATTTTCTGTTTCCGAAGCGATGCGGATACCATGCTGCGAGGTCTCTAAAGTCTCGGCTGCGAAACTGAGCGACATACCTGCTAAAGCTAAAAAAGATAATTTCTCCTTTCATATTACCATAAAAACTGAGAATGTCTAAGAATGTCCATTTTCAACGAATTGAGATGAAAATGAAGAAGGGGACGCTATGTTTTATGTTATCTTGTATTGCGCGTATACATGTGAAATAGATGAAAAAGGGGGTGTCGCTGTTCTTCTTTGGCTTCCTGTTAATAACAAAATCACCTTTTGTCAGCAATGTCATCAGATGGCACCTAAACGATGTTCATCTAAGCTGGGTACCGTCCGTGTTTAACTAAAAACCTTGATGGCCAGCCTGAGTAAATCTCTTTTTTTCACAAATAAAACATGAAATACGAGAACATGATCGTCTTTACTTTTATAGAGATAGTTTCATGGTGACGTAAGCATAAAGTAAACACTGATTTTGTTTTATTACTGAAAAGCAGCATTCACTGACTTATATTTAGCAAATACATTCCATGTTGCCGTGCGTCTGTTCGGTAATAGATCACAGACGACGTCAAAATGTGGTAAGAACAAAAATGTGGCACACGAGGCGATAGCCGAGTGTGTCACTGATGTTCTTACCACATTTTGACGTCTTCTGTGATCTATTGCTGAACAGACGCACGGCAACATGGAATATATATTTGTTTTATGTAATCATAACAAAACAAACCACCACTGATAAAGCTTTTTTTATTTCAAAATATTTCAACATAACGCGAAAGCCGGCCTTTGCCCCGCCTTTACCCACTTTGGCGAACACGAAAAAAGCCAGTTGACGTAATCTATTATCTAAACAAAATGAAGCAATCTCATTGGTTGCTATGCGTAGCAAAGAATTGCATGTGATTGGTCCAGGAAAATCACGCCGCTGTCAAACCTGACTCAAGCAGCTCGAGCGTCTCTACTCGTGGAATGAAAACTTACCGCGAAAACAGAATCGAGCTTCGAATCTACAAATCTTAAAGAAAATGTGGAAAAGTCAAGTCAGTTTTTGTCATCAGTGCAGCCTTGCTCTGAAAACTTGTGGTTGCAGTCAACCTAGAGGCCATTTGATTCAGTCGAGTTTTGAATGAAAGGAGCGTTAGTGACGGTGGAAATTTTTGTCTTCTGTTGTTCGCGATTCCGCAAATCAGTTTGATATAATGTCTGAGATACATTTTAGCTACAATAAGTTGGCCGTGAGCTCTGGTTAGCCATATTTAGCTCGCTGCTGTGCCCTGAAACGGACTGGAAAAATCGCATCGGAAAGCAAGGTTATGTGTTTATTTTAATTGATTTTAAAAAGTGATGTTTTCATGTTTCATTCCTGACATCAATCAGTCTGTCAACAGTTATTTTTGAGACTGGGACAAGTTGAATTTTGTAAATGAATTAATCTTAGGGCGCGTTCGTTTGGGATCAATCCGGAATAAGAATAATTGGAATAATGTGAGTAAGCGTTTGTTTGGGAAACTATTTTCATTCCGGAATACCTGGATTTCCATTTCGGCTATTCTGCTCCCAGGGACGGCAGAATAGCCGGAATATATTCTTATTCCGGAATATCCCAAACGAACGCGTCCTTAGAGACATTTTGTTTATAGGATTTGTTAAATTTGAGATAAAAGCGATGGTTCTCGGCTTACCAACACCAATTTTGTGTTTGGTTTAGTCTCGCTCGACTGTTTCGATAACAGACTGCCGTCCATCCACGTTCTCTTTAGCACCACAGGATCACCTACAGCAGCTGAACTTCAGGTTCTACAGGTTGATCACCTCCCATGGCAAACTTGTACAAGAAAAGAAAACTCGCGTGGGTCGTATCTCAATACGAAAAGAGTTTACCTCTTCGTGGCTCCGCTGAAAACTGAGCTAGAATGACTTATTTTCGCGCCAAAGCAGAATTTATCATCAGCGATTACATAATCGCACGTGAGACTGCCCACCCAGCCATGAAAACCCCATTATTAGGTGTATTTCGACTTCGCATATCATTATGAGGGTTTGAATAGTGGATACCTTGGTTTGACCGGTATCAATTGATTATAACATAGAACAATACCCACGAACAATACTGCCACGATAACCATGAGAATTTCCTTTTCTTCCTTATATGAGTATGGGGCTCCGCTATAATTTGTGAACCTAGAATGAGTGAGCTCAAATTTCACGAAAAGACGTCAACGGGTGTGGAATTTAGAATCAAACAAGGAATTTGCCTATTCGAGCCATAGGATTTTCTCTGAACTCAAGCATGAGTTATCTACTTGTACGATAACGCACCTATTGAGAGTAATGCAAACAAAATTCGTCGAATTTTGTTCTTTTTTATGGCCAATTTTTGGCTAAATTTTGGAGACCTCTGATGCTTTGTGGAAGCAAAATTCCTTGTCAGTTACAACCAAACGAACTGATTCGAACAACATTGGCCTACATTTCAAGATACATGTAAACACCGACGTTTTACTTCTTAAGTTTTGTGCCGTTTATGTAATTCGTTTTGTAAACACTGGAATGGAGTGGTGCATCGAAGTAAGAAAGTAAAAAAAGGAATTCTGGTAAGAAATATTATATTTTTCGCCGCGTTTAAGGGGCTGACTGCGATATTTTGGGACGAAGGTTTTTACACAAGAGTCATCTACTCGCTTTGAATTGTGTGTTAAACACTGGAATCGAATGGGCTAAGGTTGAAGGTCGGAGATTTAATATGGCAAATATTCCGACACGGCGAAGAAATCTGTGCGCAAAGCACTCATTACACCATAAAAATCATGTCTTCTAGTTTGCTTTAAAATCCAACAATAAAAACAAAACGAAACAAACGTAATGCTAATCTCCAATTGATCACTTGTAAAATAAAGAAAGAAACACGCTGAAGCTGGTTGGTGCATTCGTAAAACATGACCAAGGCAGTTGATTCAGTCTGTCATATAATGAACTTACCAGGACTTTGTGTTGCTAACAAAGCTCCAGCCGACACGGAAGTCACAAGAAAGTTACTCAAAAGATCTCCTCTAAACCCAAGCCAACGTGTAGCGGCCTTCAGTAAAACAGAGCTGCTGTGTTTTGGTCTTGATATCTCCAAGGAAATGAAAAACAAGAGGCTTAACGTTATTGGGTTGTTATTTTTTGGGTTATATATCTAGGTCTGAACCATAAAAATAAGCCCTACCCCATTATAGGCTTCCTCGAAGTTTTCAGCCCACATGTGACAGCATAACCGCACTTACTTGTAGAATTTTTGAAGGAAATCGTTCTCCATCTCTGATGATCGAATTACTTCCAATCCTGCCACAGTATCAGCAATAAGGGAATACACTGGACTGCATGTTATCGCTTCAAGTCGCCTGATCTCTCGGGCGGACTTCAAATAATATTTGGCGAGGTATATAAACAGCACTGTCAACGGAGCACAAGTGATAAAAAGCCAAACATTTACTACTGCTGAAAGTATGGCAGCAGTGAAAAAGTAAAGGAACAACTGAATTACTAAAAGAAACTGTCCTGGAAGGATATCGTCTATGCAACCAACATCTTTGGAGAAGCGGTTTAAGATACGGCCAACTGGATTTGTGTCAAAGAATAGGACTGGTGCTTTCAAAACTGCTTTTGTCATCTTGTCATGGAGGTTCTCTGAAGCTTTCAGAGCAGCGAGGTAGAAACAGAAGGAGGACAGTAGGGTAAGAAGCAAAGAGCCCGTAACAATGGATCCGTACACCAAAAGCGTCGTGTAGCTCTTCTGTTGTTCAATTGGCATCTCTGTCATCCGTGATAGCCACCAAGAAGGCGCAATCAAGACCACTGTGGAAAGGAAAGCTACAATACATTTAGGTTCTCGACACCCTTCGTTCGGTTAAGATGGCTGGATAGCTTATCTTGCCTTCCAGAATAATCCATATCAGCACAGGATTTGGTATACAGCTTTTTCGAGACATAGGGCAGAATGCTGTGACATTCATTAATTATTCATGGCCAGCGAAGCGCAACAACGCGCTCTGAAAAGCCCCGAACAAGTTGAATTTATTTTATTGAATATCTCCCATACTACTTTTCGGCATTGTCGCGAACACTCTTACCATTCTTTTGGACAACCTTTCCCGAAACAGCTGTATCTTGTCCTCTCTTTTAGCTAGCATACTGATCCCATAAGAAGCATGTTAGTTCGGTTTTCGCTCGATCCATGATGTCTCCCGACACGAAAACATGTTTCCCAAGGAATCATTGACTAATTGTGTAGTTATATAGCTGCAAAATACGTAACAAGAAGCTTTACACTTTCTTGTGGATGTGATTTTTAATTTAATTAGATATCAGCTTTTCTTTCAACGTAATCTTGATCAAACTCAAGTGGCGAAACTGATCATCCCAGTTGTAATGGCAATTTAAGCAATTGCAAATTTTAGCCGGAAAAAAAATCAGAGCTTCAACGGGATTCGAACCCATGGCATTTGCGTGTCTTCATTTCACGTCACACTCCTGTCACGGGTAAAGTTGAACTCGATAGACTGGTCTGCTCCCAACATATGGGTTTTCATAGCGCAGTTGGTAGAGCTCTGCAGCGCTGACGCAGAGGTCATTTAACACGGATCTCTCGGAAGTCAAAAACAACATGTATTTCGGTTTGACTCCCGTTAGGGACAGAAAACTAGTTTATAAAGCGTTTGCATCATGAACGCTGAAAAGTGACGTCTCCCTGAGAAGATTATTATATGACAGCTAAAACCGTTATAACAAACAAAAAAGTAAACAAGGAAAACAACTGTGTCGCGATTTTCCTTATGATAATATTTATTTAACAGTATTGCCTTACTTGACTTTCTATTACTCATAATGCGAAAATTTTGTGCCTTTGGAATATCAAAACAAAAGTTTCACTACCTACCCTGAACAATAGCGAAGAAAATGATCAGACTGATTATCAGAATTGTTGGGAGTGCAGCTCTAAAGTACTTCCAGTACAGCCACCACTTAACGGCTCCAACCATTCTCTCCTCTTCTTCATCTTTCAGATCCACCCTGTCACGATGTTCTCTAGGGGAATTCATTGACTCGGAGGGTTCTTCACTAAAAACTGAAAAATCCTCTTTGTTTTTTTTCTCGCCATCAAAACGTTGCTTTTCTTGGGGTAGAAGAAAGGAAGCCGCTTGACTACATTGCTCTACTCGACTATAAGTTTCCATTCCAAACAACGGAACCATTCCGAAGAATAACAATAGTGTCTGTTTCTTTCAGAAACTGTACCTGATGAGTGACCAAGATACGCATCCGTCCGTCTAAGAACTCTTTGATGCATCTATCAAACAAATGTTTACCGACTTTGGCATCCACTGCGCTGAGTGGATCATCCAATAAGTAGATGTCCGCATCTGAGTAGATTGCACGTGCGAGACTAACACGTGCACGCTGACCGCCACTAAGGATCACTCCACGTTGTCCAATCTCAGTTAGATCACGTTTCGTAAAGCTTGCTATATCTTTCGCCAAGTCACAGACTTCGATAACCTTATTGTACGTTTGTTCATGGAACTCTTTACCAAAAACGATGTTGTCTCGTACAGTGCCAGAATAGACCCATGGCGTTTGGGAAACAAAAGCCATTTTTCCAGTACAAGAAATTTTACCAGAGAAAATTGGGATTTCACCTAAGATGGTCATCAGCAGTGATGTTTTGCCGCTTCCAACATGCCCTGTTATGCCCATAAGCTGCCCATTAGTAGCACTCAATGATATATTATCTAAAGTGGGAAGTTCTGACGTATGGCTCAAAACACATGAAACGTTATCAAGAATTAACTGTGGCTTGATGTCTTGACATGTTTGTTCCAGTTTCTGAGTCTTAAGCAAAACCGGCTTTCCAATTCGAAAGCTCTCAGTTCTAATAAACTGGGGTTTATACTTTCTACCTTTGAAGAAAACCTCTAAAGTAGAAAGATTGTCCCTGTGATCCATTTTGCATTTTAAGATGGGTCTTTTTTCCATCAGGCGTTGCATTCTACGACATGCAGTTCTTGCATCTGCAATATAGCGAAGTGAATCTGCTATAAAGATTGTGACTACAAGTTTTAAGTTACTTAAGAGGGTCATCAATGTAAAGACTTTAAAGGACGTGGAGTGAATTTTCCGTGAATAGAAGAGTCGTGACTGAAACAAGTCCTGCCATCGTAGAGCTGGTGAAGAATAAGGCGTAGATACTCGAGACAATGAATCCTCGGATACGAATCAGTGAGATTTCCTTCCTGTCAAAAAGAAATCAGTGAAACATCAAGAATTAATGTGATTCACGAACTTTACAAAAATGGTCTCAAAACGAGAAAAACGGGGTATTATTTAGAGTTTTTTGGTTCTTTAAATTCGTATTAATGTATTGTAATAATTCATGAAATCTATTGCCAGCTCGGATTGGTCTCCTTTAAGGATTTACTCAGTCGAATTTTCTGACGAGAATCGAGCTCTGGCTTTTCAGATAGGCCACCCCTGGGGCTCTTATTCAGTGTTAAGTTTTGACGAGAGGTTAGACGTGGGTTCGTGGCCGAACTCCTATACAAACCTCTTATTTGTGCAACCAAATTTGTGAAGTTCCATTCCCAGGCGTACATCTTAACCACCCGTATTCCTGTGATGATCTCTTTCATTATCTCCAATCGTTTGTCGGTCACTGCAGCTGATTGGTGGCGTACCTTGCCAGCCTTGTGAGCTGCAAATGATCCATAAACAACAACAAGAAGGAAGAAACACGCTCCTATTAACGCTTGCCATGCGACTAAGTACCAAACAAGGACCATAGAAGCAGCAATGTCCAATGGAACAAGGAGAACGTGAACATGGGAAAACACATTTGCTCAATAGCTTGAGCATCATTGGAAACAAGATTGATGGCGTTTTCTGAAATGCTGCTTTCCAAAGTAGATCTATTTAGGCTAAGGATCTAGAGAGGAAGAAAAAGATAACCTTAGATCTTAAATGGTCGAGATGTAAATCGTATTACAAGGATTATAGTACTTTACTTATAGTAACAAAATACACGATTGAATCATGTTAGGAACAAATGATGAAAGAGAGCTGAAAAAACACTCAGCCTGAATGAACTCAGCTGCATGATGAATAGAGCCAGCTTTAAGCTTGGATAAATTCAGCTGATGAATGGCGATCTCAATAGAGCTAGTTTCTAATATACACCTGCTGAATGCATGTCCCAGCTTAGAAAGCTGTGTAAGGTCAGCCGAGTTTTCTTTCGCTGAGTCAATGACAAATGCATTTATTCTATTTAACGCGCATTTAAATTGTCATCTATCCAGGTGTATGATCTAAAATACAATATGTAAGGCAATATTTATACATCTTTCCTGGCAAAAAGTGACTTCTAAAACACCGAAAATCCTACTTTTGTATTATTACAGGCCATGTGAACATTAACCTTTAAATGATTCGATTCACAAGTAATCCCGCCAGAAACTCGAGAGTTAGAGAAATTCGCGCTATAATGAAGACACCTGATGCGGTCCACTGCAAGAGAAAGACGTCAAACCTCGCTCTCTTCCCACTCGGAACATTTTTCGTCAACACTGTTCTCGTTTTGAGCCCAGCTTTTGCAGCTGCATTTGTGGGCAGGTCCAGATAATATTAGAAGTGAAGAGGTTATTTAATATTAAAAACATGTACAAAATATTACCATTCCCTTTTCGGTACAATTTTAAAAGACACGAACAGTACTTGCCTTTTTGTACACTAGTCCAATCGTCGCTACTTTCAGTTTCATCGATACCATTTCCGCCTTGAACATCCCATGAACTATGCACAAAGACTTTGTAAACGAAACGAGAGCAATACCAATGACAAACGGCAGCGTTGCCTTGTAGCTGATCTCTGTAGAAGTAGAAATGCTTTTCAAGAAGAACCACACAATCAAAGGGAAACTGTTCATTTGTATAAAAATAAAATATCCTGAAAAACGCTATAGTGACATAGTCTCTGCAGGGAATAACTCTCATCATGGACTTCCACAGGCGAGGCTTTGTTCTGTTCTGTTCAGACGTTCTTTCCTCTGCCAGCCATTCTCGCTCCAAGTCAGCCACCAACCGTTCTGCTTGATATGAAGTTTCGACTGCAAACAAATGTTTCTCTTCTAATGGTTGTTTACTTCCGAGTTTAAGAACATTGTTTATCCAGGAAAAGGTCAACAGCGAGAGAAAACCAGCCTGGTTTCTTGGATTGCGAACGGGAATGCCTTCCATACCTCAATTTCAATGGCCTTCGTGAGGAAACCTGACAGAAGTAGAGAGAAAAAGTAAGGTTAGAAACTCAAAATTCTGTTTTACTCATTATTAACTTTCTACCCGCGCGGATCATTTATTTGTCGAAATCGTCTGGAGGGATAAATAGTTCTTACAGTATTTCACTTGGTTCATGGAAATCTTATCGACTTTATTACTAGTTTGATCGGTGTAGATTTTTACTTGAGCCATGAAAATTAGCTTGGCTCAGGACCCTTATAGAGAAAAGAGAAAGCAGCATTTTATTAGTCTTGCCGGTGTTTTTTGTACTGTAGGTTTTTACTCGAGTCTGCCTCGATTTGTTTCCCTGGCTGATATGTTCGTAGAATAGACGTTTTGGTTCGATTTTCTTTCTTTTAGTTATTTTCAAACCATTCTCTGTTGCAAAAATGATGAGGATCCTTTTAAATACCTTTGTTGGGATTAGTTTGAATTTTTTTACTATATATACAAAACGTTTCCAACCATGTGGAACTCATGGACACCCAGAAATTAAACCCGCTCAGGTCCACGACTTGTACGAACGGCAAAACCAGCTCCCGACAAACGTAACTTTTGACAAACACAGAAAGCTGCTACTGGCCCTGAATCGAACACTGAGATGAAAAAGCTTTATAAAATTATCTTATGTATTATCAAGCTCATTTTTAGCTGTGTTAATTTGTTGCCTGTATGAATGGAATAGGTTTCTTTAATTAATTCTTCATATTAACATGTGCATGCTAACACCATGTCGGTACACCATGTTGGTGTACCTCCAAGGGGCACCAACATGGCGGCTGGAAAATAGTGTAAACATGCATGTGGAACGTACTTTGGCTATCTAGGCCACTGATTATCAGATCTGATCAAGCAAACATTTAAATAGGCACTTTTCCTAATACTTTAACTTCTAAAATTGCTAAAAGTAGTCCCAAAATAACTATATATTTTTTGGACAAACACGTTCATAGCTTTATGTTACGCCATAACTCTGAATTTTAAGATGTGCCTATTTTTAGACGAAGCACGTTCTTGAGCTAAAAAAGTTGTTAACAGATATAAATTTACCCCCTTGTGGTTCTTTAGTTTTCGATTTTAGAAAATGATGACGCCGCGTGCAACCGAAGAATGGTAAAAAATAAAGGAAGCAATGTAACTACAACACCTGAATTTTTAAGGACGTTCGCGCCCATTGCTACTGCGCATCTCTAGTGCGCACGCTATTTAACAATTATCCTGCGAAATCGCGCGGAATATCGTCTGATACTTAGCCGACGAGGCCGTAGGCCTCGTCGGCTAAAATCAGACGATATTCCGCGAGATTGAGTAGGATAATTGTTTTATTATTCAACAAATTGATAACAAAAGTGATTTCCAAGCTCGTAACATTTTAAAACCTTTCTGTCGACATTTTTTTCACTTCACTTTTTCTTCCCACGTACGAAGCTACGTATATCGCCGGATATCTGTTACCTACGGATGACAGATATCGAGAGCATCATGACCATATTTGGATAGTGTTACAATTTGTTGAATAATAATCATTGGTAACGCGCGTGCTACGTCCTTTTCAAGCTCGCGCACCGAGTCGAAAACTCAACAAAATATAGGGCTGATGACCTTTGCGTTAACTTTGTGTGCGAATATTTTTGTTGGATGCTCGGTGACCCCCCTTTTTCGGCAGATCACTTCCTTTCTAATTCTTTCCATTACACTAAAAAACAAAAAATCTGTACGTGGGAAGTTTTAATTATTTCTCATATGCTATTCAAATAGGGTCGAATTGGTAAATGGATACAGGTGTGCCTAATTTAGAAGTTGTATATTTTAAGGCTAATTCTCAGCTGATTTAATGACATATGTAGCAAAGATCTATCAAATAGGCACATATATGCTGTGTTAAACACACATAACTTAGATTATGATTCTTCAACTTAAATATATGCCGATAGTAATGAATCCGGCCAGAACGCCTCGAATGACTGGAAATCCTAGAAATGCTATTGTCTGAGCTACGCCTTATCTTCAAAACGAGTTCGGTGACCCCGATTTTTTTTACGTTTTTAATCTAATCTTATCATTTTCTACCTGCAGTCAAAGTTTTAAAAAATCTGTACGTGGGAAGTTTTGGGCGCGAACGTCCTTAAGTGCACCACTCAACCTGGAGGTATGTCGTATCGCAAAAACTGAGATTTTGAACTAAAGTATCTTCCCATCATTTTACTTTCACGTGATCATGATTTTCACGTGATCTGGATTTGTTCTCGGTAGTCCGAGTTCAACTCCTCGACCACGTTGTGTAAATAGCCAACTGGTTAGCCTCCCACCAGTGGGATCTAATGGTTTATATTCAATTG
>JAHPZR010043449.1:0-37993 GCA_019787425.1 Platygyra sinensis | reverse complement strand
CAATGCTTCAATAAAGCCGGAAAAATGTATTTTACACACAGCAAAGACAAAATAATCTCTCGAACATCTACCTTCACGTTTCTTGTCTGCAGGCAGTCCTTGTTGATTCACTGATGACTATAGACACGCAATCAACTGATCAATCTGTAGCACAACAACTGACAACAACAACTACACACGAACTGTCTAAGCCTGTTATTGCATAATCACTTGGATATCCCTTGAAATCGATTGCACCATCATGTGAAATCTTCGATGACGTAATGGTCTTAATCTGGAATTTTTTCCAAGATATGTCTGGGCATGAACGGTACGAACAATTCGACACCACGGCTATAAACAACAGCTTTGTCTCTTTAAAATCACGATTAAATTTAATCGGTTTTCTTTACGAGTAATTAAGAAGCTGGCAAAATAGTCACGCGAGCCATATAATTCAAGAGTTACGCTGTCCACGGCTATTTTAAATACGATGGTTATTTCCCTACCAATGACGTAATCCTTGCACGTTCTGACACGTTCTTTTGCTTTCACCGATGTAGGATATAATATCGGTCAACTTAAAACGCTTCTCGGTTGTATTAATCGACATCGATAACGTTGTGTATTTTGAACTGGTTTATTGTTAAAACCAACGGTGGTAACATAATAAGAACGTGCTATTCCGAGACACGAGGTGACCATTTGATAATTGAATTAGTAATTGTTTATCCATGATATGAAAATTTGCCTCTTGAATGAAACAAAATCATTCCTCTTCCCCTTTTTTCATAAGCCAATAACAATATTTCATCTTTCTCTAGCAGGAAATGAGCGAGAATATCTTCATTTGTATGTTTTTTTTGAAAAAACAAGGGTATCATGTTACAAACTTTGCGAGGAAAACAAAAGTATCAAGTTACAAATGTTGACGTTGAAAAAATAAAATTATCACGTTTGCTAGTTTAACTTATTAATGAATTTAAAATGAACGAAATTCAACGTAAAACACCAGAGTAAAATTTAAAATCGTCTTGACAAACAATAATTGTAAGCTATTTTTGAGCTTTGAACTAACAGGTTACATATAGGCAGCGGATGACTCAAAAAGTACAGACAATCCTGCATAATACTCTGCACTATCTGAGATTGTCTCACTAGTTAGCGTACGTAATATTCCCTTCAAATCCAACGCTTCGATGAAGCCAGAAAAATGTATTTCACACACAGTAAAGACAAAATAATCACCCGAACATCTACCTTTACGTTCCTTGTCTACAAGCAGTCCTTGTTGATTCACTGATGACTATAGACACGCAATCAACTGATCAATCTGTAGCACAACGACTGACAACGACTAAACCGTCACGAACTGTTTACTCCCTGTAGCCGATTGCACCATAACGCGTAAATGTTGCGAAGCCTGTTATTGCATAATCACTTGGATATCCCTTGAAATCGATTGCACCATCATGTGAAATCTTCGATGACGTAATGGTCTTAATCAGGAACTTTTTCTAAGAAATGTTTGCGTATGAACGGTACGAACAATTTGACACCACGGCTATAAAAAACAGCTTTCTCTCTTCTTAGTCACGATTAAATTAAGTCGGTTTTCATTACGAGTAAGAAGCTAGCGAAGTAGTCACGCAAGTCACATAATTCAAGAGTTAAGCTGTCCACGGCTATTTTTAGTGCGTTGGTTATTTCCCTACCAATGACGTAATCCTTGCACGTTCTGACACGTTCTTTTGCTTCGAATCGAACGCTTCGATAAAACCAAAAGAAAATATTTTTCACACACAATAAAGAACACAATATGTGTAACATTTTCGTGTACTGATGTTTCAAAAGCTTTTGGCAAGTAAACAGTACAGGTTGCGTGATTCAAAGTCCCGACCAAGACTTGGCCGAGCGGAGGTCTTGGTCTGGTCACCGACAAAACTAAAAAAAAAAAAAATAAATAAATGCCGTGTAAAACTAGAACCGCGCCTCGGCCCCAGGCCGCGCGGTTAAAAAAAAAAAATAAATGCCGTGTAAAACTAGAACCGCGCCTCGGCCCCAGGCCGCGCGGTTAATAACCGAAGGTAAAACATTAACCGCGCACGCCTATCGGCTGCGCGGTTAATATAACCGAAGGTAAAACATTAACCGCGCACGCCTACGGCTGCGCGGTTAATAAACCGAAGGTCCAACAATAACCGCAGCACGGCCTACGGGCTGCGCGGTTAATTAAGATTTCGCTAGTACGGCAACGGGGTGTTCAGCATCTACGTGTCCTGTTAACAAAAACGGAGACGTTCGACTTTATTCTACTTTCATACGACAAACGCTTGATCAGTGACAGATGATTTCTTTCTCGGTTGTCGATCTTACATCTCCCAACAACTTTAGATTGTAACACTCTCAGGCTGGCTTTTAGAAACCGTTGTAATTCCAGCTACAAAACAAAAAAAAAAAAAGCTGACACTGATAAAAACCTCGAGTTCAGCAAGGGTAGGGGTGTTCGTAACAAGTGATAAGTCGAAAAATACAAAGCTTTTAATTCAAATAAAATACATTTTTGAACAGCTCAGCGGGACTCAGTAGATACAAAAGCTTTTTTAACCTGCACGGCTGTTCGGGACACCGGTTCAATAAAAATATGACTGTCACGCTTACGATAGGTGTTAAAATCGTTCAAATTTTCTGTACAAACTAGACGCATATTTTGCGTTCACTCGGGCTTTGAGTTGGAGATAAACATTGTTTTTGTTGCACGTACTTCGGTAAGGCTTTTTTCAGTGTAATTATGGGTTTATCTTGTAACTGTTTTTGTCTCGGTATGCTGGAGATGCAGGGTTACTACTTATGTATATAGTAAGCGGAAAACATATTTGTTATGTAGTGTGAAGACGTTTTTTTTTCCGGGTTGGGTTAATTGCAAGCAAAATGGAGTGTTTATCGGAAGCAAACCTAAGCGCGGGGTGACCGGAAAGGGGGTCACAGAGTCTACTTGGGAAGTACTTTCCGGAGTGTTAAGTTACACGCCACTGATTAAATATTCATTTCGGAAGAAACATCGGCAAAACGAGTGAGCTCAACGCTTTCAAAAAGAATTCAAACGAACAATATTTGATCAATAGCCGAGGTTAAACTTCGTTTTCCTAAATATATTTTAAGCATTTACATAACAGTACAATGTAGATGACATGGGTATACACGAAAGAATACGCGCATAGACAAATTCTCTGACCTTTCTGCTTTTGTTCCTTAGACTTTTCAAACATCGTATTGGTATTCTGCTTGGTTCACGATCGCGTCTACAGACACGATTTTAGTTTATGCTTCTCTCGATTAACATAAGATAATTTTGCTCAGTTGATATAGCATGTTCCTCGATGAAAGGTTCACTCATAAATGTTCGCTCATGAAGAGATCTCTCGTAAGGTTTGCGGACCAACCCGTTCCGAAAGCGCTCCTCATCTTTTAGTGTCGGTCTACCGCGAACGCTGTGTGCACATTTTGTATCCGTTTTGTATCCGTACACAGTATTTGTGCTGATCTTCCACCGCATAAACTCTTCTCCGTCCGCCATTACACCATGCCATGTGCTCATCAGTAAAATCTTCGCGCATGCGTATTAATTAAAGAATTGCAAACTGTGGCTGAACGAAAAAAAAAACGAAGCCGAAATTTCAACTCGGGCGTTTCCTTTGGAAAGCCCGAGTAAAAATGACAAAGAAACGGTTATCTTGGAACGGAGTTTTATTGATTGAGTACTTTATCTTCGAGCTAGGCTGTTCAAACAGTGAAAACCCAGCGTTAAAATGAGAAGTAAACAGCAGGCTTAATACTCACGTAGTGAAGAGTACGTGAAACTAGGCACTTTCCCGTAGTAGAAAGCAAGACTACGGCGCGGAAAGCCGTTGTGGAACACGCGACATGACGTCACCGGAAGTGATCTTCACTATTTGGCCGCCGTACTACAGCCTCGCCGTACCATATCTTAAAGTCCCTATTACCTGGACGGCATGCAAAAATAAGTCACACCTTTATAAACTGTGAAGCAGAGTGTTTAGTGCAACAATTTCATTAAAACCTGCGTGTGTGCGCTTAGGTCGGGAATATGCTAATTATAATTAAAACCATTCAATTTTCGAAGGCGTTTTTTTTAAGCGCTCCCTTGAAAACCCAGACCAATGTTTATATGATGTGTAAGGAGGGCATTTAGACACGTTATAACAAAAAACCAGCCTGATTGAACAATGGCCACATATCGAATAGCTGGTTTGTAATTATGAGGTGAAACTCGATTTGCTGAGACTGTGGTGAAACCACATCAAACAATGCGTTTTCTCGTAGCAAGAAATATCATCTAGAACCAAACAGTAGGCATAAATAAAGTGTTAAATACTCCTTCTTTCAAATTAGTTCCTTTCATCCCAATGATATAGGCTTTACTACTTACGCAAAGACTTTAACGCGAATGCCAATTTATGCTAATTATTCTGCTATTTTTCGCCAGCGGGAGTGCGAAAATCATTTGTCTCCAATAATTCGAAAATCCGGCCGTATTTTGATAAAAGAAAACCCCGAAACCTTTGAAAACTCGTTAATTCCTTGTTACAAATTGAAAATTAAGTTGTTTCATTTTTGACCGTGGCTGCTATTTTTGCATTTTGCTCGATTTTTCTGTGCATTTGCTCTTAACAATCAAGCTGATATGGTGTGAATGGAAATAGCCTACAACACTTCATTGTTAGAAGTAAGTAATAATTAAGACCAGAGCATCAGTCAAGACAGCAGAAACGCACTGACGCATTCGCAACCATGATTTAACCAACTTAATGGACACCGGCGGCAAGGGCTGCATCCTCTGCTGAACATGGACTTTTTATATGTAGTTAAAACTTATAGATTTTAATCTCAGTTTTAATACATAGTTTAGAGATTTTAATAGCCTATTTTTTATACCACTAACATACTTATTACTCTTATTACTATTAGCATACTATTAGCATCTCTTTAGTTTGTGTCCTCTAATTAGTATGGGTAGTATTCCAGGCTACAAGAAAGTTTCGGACACTTATTAAAGTGTTACTTTAATAAGGTGTTAACTACTACTTTCAGGTAGCCTTTTATCTGCAGGGCATGCTCTCCCAAAGGAAGATTAAAAACGTTTTTCCATTTATCATATGGCAAGGTAAATCGAGCGTTCTGATTGGTTCTTTCTTGGTCAGGATTTTGCCATACGGACCGTTTCCATGGAAAACGGTCATTGGCTGTGTATTTTTTTGTTTTCGAAAGCCGGAAATTCAAAAACAAGCATGGCGCGGAGTGCCATATAATAAACTACTTACTAACCTAAGCTATCTTGAGCCGTACTGGGGAATATTGGCCCTCGGTCGTTTTGTACGGACTCGCTCGCTCGGATCCGTACTGCCACGACCTCGGGCCAATATTCCCCAGTACGGCCCTCGCGCTCGGTTAGTAAGTAGGTTTAACATTACTGGTTGTGCCCAGTCATGTTTCCCCACAGTTAATAAGGGTTTCAAAAATTCTCTCACTTTTCTCTTGACGAAAAAATCACAAGGATTGAAATATGTACTAGAAGGGTAGAAGCAACCCCTACCAAACAGCCATACTTGCCACTTCACAATACGGATTGTGTTTAAAAACGTTTTTTCAAAACAAATTATACCTAACAATGGTGCCGACAAAAACGTGTTGAGACACTTTGCCATTTAGGAGTACTGTAAGGAGCAGCTCCGCGTAAATATCAACTAGACTTGGAAATAGCGAAAAAATCGAATTTCTCCAAACTCGCCCAGAATGAAGCCCTACGGGCACTAGTTACAAAAATATTGTTTTAAGTTCGCTAAATCAAAAATTATTTCTTTTACGATTATTTTCTTTTCGATCCACCAAATCGGCCAAAATCGATCAAAAATGAGCGGCATATTCAGAGGCTCGGAGACTGAAAAGTAAAACATTTTATTAAAAAACTGATTGCATCTCGTATTTGTGCTTCCTTTCTTCTATATGTAGAGCTAATTAGATCGTGATTTGATAAGAAGTAAAATATTTGCGGAGTTTTCAAAGTTAACGACCCAAGACAGCTAAACGAGAGGTCTACATTTAGCCAATTTTCAAATGATAAAAAGGCGATCTGGTACACGGATTTTCCCAAAACGACTAGTTTGGTCGGAAAGAGCATTGTTTATTCTTCAAATTAGTGAAATAAAATTTTTGGGTAATTAAAATCGTGAGCGCTGAGATAGCGAGCTAAATGCAGCACTTCTGCCTGAAAACGTGACCTTTGACCCAAGTGTAACGAAACCGATTACCTCAAGAAAAACAAACGCTTCGTTATTTCGAAACATTTTTGGGTGATATCTCTCTGAAACCATTATTGCAAGAAATTATTCCTAGAAATGAAATCTTAGAGGGTCAAAGAATAAGCTATAAGTCGCATTTTGACTCAATAACTTTTGCTGACAATTGAAGTCAATTACCGTTAGCGAATTCGATCGAGTGATATTTGCGAAAGTATGTTTGCCGATAACTACCTGTATATTTATATTTATAGAAGAGTCGTCTTCTGAGATAACCTGCAAAAGAAGCTGGATACATATTTGGAGCCTCTAAAAGAAGAAACATTCAACGTTCCACCTGCCTGCTGCAATGAATGTCATAACACCATGTACATGTCGACCGCATGTTTGTCGAACACCAACTGAACTCCACTGACAGTTTCCATAGGCAACCCCAAAATAAACAATCCCCAAAACTGTAAAGTAAAGTTGGTTTATCTTCGTCAGCATATAAAAGCTAGAGTCACTCTCTATTAACTTTAAGAAAGTGCGTAATTTATTTGTCTGTGTAGACTTGGTTCACTCAGTATCTCTTTATACAGTACATGTCACGTTCGAACTGCATGCGAATCGGTCACGCCAAAAGCAGAGTACAGACTGCAGACTGAGTACTTTTCTTTTTTACACTTGTTTGCCCTTCACTTATCACTCGTATTTATTGGCTCTAGGTAAAAAAAAAAAGAGTTTGCTATTTATAAGAAAGGAAAGTATAGGAAGTCAGCATGAGAATTGTTCCATACAATTATGCATCAGTCAATTCCAGCAGTGCCCATTCCTCCCACCTCCCCTCCCAGGCCGCTAACCCCGGGCATTGGCAATTTAAAAAAAATGGCAAATTCCCGGGGTGGGGACACATAAGCTGTCTAAATGCTCCGGGGTGGGGACGAAGAAAGAGGGCAAATGCCATGCCCCCGGGATCGACCCCGGGCATTTGACGCACGTGTTTTCGAAAGATGGATGAGTTTATTGGGAAGCACGAGGCCTTTGTCAAAGACTGGCTTGTCCGTCGGGGACAAGAAAAACCTGTCGGCATATTTTCTCAATTTTAGATATTTCCTCATTACTTGTAAGCATAAAAATATAGGCGACGGGGTGAACTATATTTTGTTTATCACTGTCAAAACAATCACTGACGTGAACACTGCGTGAACGACTATTTCGCATTTCGCCTTCAAAACTAGCCTAACAATTTTTAAATTCATGAAAGTGGAATTAAAATACTGAAGGTTTGCGAATTCAAATGATGCGATCTTCAACACAGATCTTGCGAGCTTAAAATGCGATGCATCATCATTTAAAATGTCTTCATTCTTTACAGCGACAAGGTGAAAAACAAAAATATAACTGACAAAAAAATAATATTTTTTTTAAACAAAATATAAAGAAATAAATATAATCATAATAAACTAGCACGCACTGTTGTCCTTAAAGTCTTTAATACCATTGCACTGAACATGATGCTGAAAAGTCGACCGCTTTATTCACTGGTTAATAAAAAACTGCAGAAGTGTTGGAAGGCGACGATCCGCCCTCTTTCTTCGGCCCCACCCCGGAGCATTTAGACAGCTTATGTGTCCCCACCCCGGGGAATTTGCCCAATTTTAGTTTAAAAAACTGCCAATGCCCGGGGGTTAGCCCGGGAGGGAGGGGGGGGGGGGGAATGGGCACTGCTGGAATTGACTGATGCATAATTATATGGCAAAATTCCCATGCTGACTTCCTATAACTTCCTTTCCTATAAATAGCAAACTTTCATATTTTTTTTTTACCTAGAGCCAATAAATGCGAGTGATAAGTGAAGGGGCAAACAATTGTAAGAAAGAAAAGTACTCAGTCTGCACGGTCTGTACTCTGCTTTGGCGTGACCGATTCGCATGCAGTTCGAACGTGACATGTACTGTATAGAGAGATATTGAGTGAACCAAGTCCGGGACCAAGTCTACGCGGACAAATAAAATTACGCACTTTCTTAAAGTTAATAGAGCTTGACTCTAGCTTTTAAATGCTCACGAAGATAAACCAACTTTACTTTACAGTTTTGGGGATTGTTTATTTTGGGGTTGCCTATGGAAACTGTCAGTGGAGTTCAGTTGGTGTTCGACAAACATGCGGTCGACATGTACATGGTGTTATGACATTCATTGCAGCAGGCAGGTGGAACGTTAAATGTTTCTTCTTTTAGAGGCTCCAAATATGTATCCAGCTTCTTTTGCAGGTTAATCTAAGAAGACGACTCTTCTATAAGTATAAATATTCAGGTAGTTATCGGCAAACATACTTTCGCAAATAACATTCGATCGAATTCGTTAACGGTAATTGACTTCAATTGTCAGCAAAAGTTATTGAGTCAAAATGCGACTTATAGCTTATTCTTTGACCCTCTAAGATTTCATTTCTAGGAATAATTTCTTGCAATAATGGTTTCAGAGAGATATCACCCAAAAATGTTTCGAAATAACGAAGCGTTTGTTTTTCTTGAGGTAATCGGTTTCGTTACACTTGGGTCAAAGGTCACGTTTTCAGGCAGAAGTGCTGCATTTAGCTCGCTATCTCAGCGCTCACGATTTTAATTACCCAAAAATTTTATTTCACTAATTTGAAGAATAAACAATGCTCTTTCCGACCAAACTAGTCGTTTTGGGAAAATCCGTGTACCAGATCGCCTTTTTATCATTTGAAAATTGGCTAAATGTAGACCTCTCGTTTAGCTGTCTTGGGTCGTTAACTTTGAAAACTCCGCAAATATTTTACTTCTAATCAAATTACGATCTAATTAGCTCTACATATAGAAGAAAGGAAGCACAAATACGAGATGCAATCAGTTTTTAATAAAATGTTTTACTTTTCAGTTTCCGAGCCTCTGAATATGCCGCTCATTTTTGATCGATTTTGGCCGATTTGGTGGATCGAAAAGAAAATAATCGTAAAAGAAATAATTTTTGATTTAGCGAACTTAAAACAATATTTTTGTAACTAGTGCCCGTAGGGCTTCATTCTGGGCGAGTTTGGAGAAATTCGATTTTTTCGCTATTTCCAAGTCTAGTTGATATTTACGCGGAGCTGCTCCTTACAGTACTCCAAAATGGCAAAGTGTCTCAACACGTTTTTGTCGGCACCATTGTTAGGTAAAATTTGTTTTGAAAAAACGTTTTTAAACACAATCCGTAATGTGAAGTGGCAAGTATGGCTGTTTGTAGGGGGTGCTTCTACTTCTGACATTTTAATTTGTGATTATTTCGTCAAAGAAAAGTGAGAGAATTTTGAAACCTTATTACTGTGGGAAACATGACTGGCACAACCAGTAATATTAACCTCTTACTAACCGAGCGCGAGGGCCGTACTGGGGAATATTGGCCCGAGGTCGTGGCAGTACGGACGGCGAGCGAAGCGTACAAAAATGACTTAGGGCCAATATTCCCCAGTACGGCTCAAGATAGCTAGGTTAGTAAGTAGTTTATTAACTATGGCGTTCGGGCCATGCTTGTTTTGAATTTGCCGGCTTTCGAAAACGAAAAAATACACAGCCAATGACCGTTTCCATGGAAACGATCCGTATGGCAAAATCCTGACCAAGAAAGAACCAATCAGAACGCTCAGATTTACCTTGCCATATGATAAATGGAAAAAGTTTTAATCTTCCTTTGGGAGAGCATGCCCTGCAGTAAAAGGGCTACCTGAAAGTAGTAGGTAACACCTTATTAAAGTAACACTTTAATAAAGTGTCGAAATCTTTGTAGCCTGGAATACTACCCATACTAATTAGAGGACACAACTAAAGAGATGCTAATAGTATGCTAATAGTAATAAGAGTAATAAGTATGTTAGTGGTATAAAAAATAGGCTATTAAAATCTCTAACTATGTATGAAAACTGAGATTAAAATCTATAAGTTTAACTACATATAAAAAGTCATGTTCAGCAGAGGATGCAGCCCTTGCAGCCGGTGTCCATTAAGTTGGTTAAATCATGGTTGCGAATGCGTCAGTGCGTTCTGCTGTCTTGACTGATGCTCTGGTCTTAATTATTACTTACTTCTAACAATGAAGTGTTGTAGCTTATTTCCATTCACACCATATCAGCTTGATTGTTAAGAGCAAATGCACAGAAAAATCGAGCAAAATGCAAAAATAGCAGCCACGGTCAAAAATGAAACCAACCTTAATTTTCAATTTGTAACAAGGAATTAACGAGTTTTCAAAGGTTTCGGGGTTTCTTTATCAAAATACGGCCGGATTTTCGAATTATTGGAGACAAATGATTTTCGCACTCCCGCTGGCAAAAAATAGCAGAATAATTAGCATAAATTGACATTCGCGTTAAAGTCTTTGCTTAAGTAGTAAAGCCTATATCATTGGGATGAAAGGAACTAATTTGAAAGAAGGAGTATTTAACACTTTATTTATGCCTACTGTTTGGTTCTAGATGATATTTCTTGCTACGAGAAAACGCATTGTTTGATGTGGTTTCACCACAGTCTCAGCAAATCGAGTTTCACCTCATAATTACAAACCAGCTATTCGATATGTGGCCATTGTTCAATCAGGCTGGTTTTTTGTTTATAACGTGTCTAAATGCCCTCCTTACACATCATATAAACATTGGTCTGGGTTTTCAAGGGAGCGCTTAAAAAAAACGCCTTCGAAAATTGAATGGTTTTATTATAATTAGCATATTCCCGACCTAAGCGCACACACGCAGGTTTTAATGAAATTGTTGCACTAAACTCTGCTTCACAGTTTATAAAGGGTGACTTATTTTTGCATGCCGTCCAGGTAATAGGGACTTTAAGATATGGTACGGCGAGGCTGTAGTACGGCGGCAAATAGTGAAGATCACTTCCGGTGACGTCATGTCGCGTGTTCCACAACGGCTTTCCCGCCGTAGTCTTGCTTTCTACTACGGGAAAGTGCCTAGTTTCACGTACTCTTCACTACGTGAGTATAAGCCTGCTGTTTACTTCTCATTTTAACGCTGTTTTCACTGTTTGAACAGCCTAGCTCGAAGATAAAGTACTCAATCATAAAACTCCGTTCCAAGATAACCGTTTCTTTGTCATTTTTACTCGGGCTTCCCAAAGGAAACGCCCGAGTTGAAATTTCGGCTTCGTTTTTTTTTTCGTTCAGCCACAGTTTGCAATTCTTTAATTAATACGCATGCGCGAAGATTTTACTGATGAGCACATGGCATGGTGTAATGGCGGACCGAGAAGAGTTTATGCGGTGGAAGATCAGCACAAATACTGTGTACGGATACAAAACGGATACAAAATGTGCACACAGCGTTCGCGGTAGACCGACACTAAAAGATGAGGAGCGCTTTGGGAACGGGTTGGTCCGCAAACCTTACGAGAGATCTCTTCATGAGCGAACATTTATGAGTGAACCTTTCATCGAGGAACATGCTATATCAACTGTGCAAAATTATCTTATGTTAATCGAGAGAAACATAAACTAAAATCGTGTCTGTAGACGCGATTGTGAACCAAGCAGAATACCAATACGATGTTTGAAAAGTCTAAGGAACAAAAGCAGAAAGGTCAGAGAATTTGTCTATGAGCGTATTCTTTCGTGTATACCCATGTCATCTACATTGTACTGTAATGTAAATGTTTAAAATATATTTAGGAAAACGAAGTTTAACCTCGGCTATTGATCAAATATTGTTCGTTTGAATTCTTTTTGAAAGCGTTGAGCTCACTCGTTTTGCCGATGTTTCTTCCGAAATGAATATTTAATCAGTGGCGTGTAACTTAACACTCCAGAAAGTACTTCCCAAGTAGACTCTCTGCCCCCCTTTCCGGTCACCCCGCGCTTAGGTTTGCTTCCGATAAACACTCCATTTTGCTTGCAATTAACCCAACCCGGAAAAAAATACGTCTTCACACTACATAACAAATATGTTTTCCGCTTACTATATACGTAAGTAGTAACCCTGCATCTCCAGCATACCGAGACAAATAAACCCATAATTACACTGGAAAAAGCCTTACCGAAGTACGTGCAACAAAAACAATGTTTACCTCCTACTCAAAGCCCGAGTGAACGCAAAATATGCGTCTAGTTGTACAGAAAATTTGAACGATTTTAACACCTATCGTAAGCGACAGTCATATTTTATTGACCGGTCCGAACAGCCGCAGGTAAAAAAGCTTTGTATCTACTTAGCTGAGCTGTTCAAAATGTATTTTATTTGAATTAAAAGCTTTGTATTTTCGGACTTATCACATTGTACGAACACCCTACCCTTGCTGAACTCGAGGTTTTTATCAGTGTCAAGCTTATTTTGTTTTGTAGCTGGAATTACAACGGTTCTAAAAGCAGCTGAGAGGTAAATCTAAGTTTTGGGAGATGTAAGATCGACACAAGAGAAAGAAATCATTGTCACTGATCAAGCGTTTGTCGTATGAAAGTAGAATAAAGTCGAACGTATCCGTTTTTGTAAAGACACGTAGATGCTGAACACCCCGTTGCCGTACAGCGAAATCTTAATTAACCGCGCAGCCGTAGGCGTGCGCGGTTAATGTTTTACCTTCGGTTTATTAACCGCGCAGCCGTAGGCGTGCGCGGTTAATGTTTTACCTTCGGTTTATTAACCGCGCAGCCGTAGGCGTGCGCGGTTAATGTTTTACCTTCGGTTTATTAACCGCGCGGCCTGGGGCCGAGGCGCGGTTCTAGTTTTACACGGCATTTATTTTATTTTTTTTTAACCGCGCGGCCTGGGGCCGAGGCGCGGTTCTAGTTTTACACGGCGTTTATTTATTTATTTTTTTTTTTTAGTTTTGTCGGTGACCAGACCAAGACCTCCGCTCGGCCAAGTCTTGGTCGGGACTTTGAATCACGCAACCTGTACTGTTTACTTGCCAAAAGCTTTTGAAACATCAGTACACGAAAATGTTACACATATTGTGTTCTTTATTGTGTGTGAAAAATGTTTTCTTTTGGTTTTATCGAAGCGTTCGATTCGAAGCAAAAGAACGTGTCAGAACGTGCAAGGATTACGTCATTGGTAGGGAAATAACCAACGCACTAAAAATAGCCGTGGACAGCTTAACTCTTGAATTACGGTATGTGACTTGCGTGACTACTTCGCTAGCTTCTTACTCGTAATGAAAACCGACGTAATTTAATCGTGGCTAAGAAGAGAGAAAGCTGTTTTTTATAGCCGTGGTGTCAAATTGTTCGTACCGTTCATACGCAAACATTTCTTAGAAAAAGTTCCTGATTAAGACCATTACGTCATCGAAGATTTCACATGATGGTGCAATCGATTTCAAGGAATATCCAAGTGATTATGCAATAACAGGCTTAGACAGTTCGTGTGTAGTTGTTGTTGTCAGTTGTTGTGCTACAGATTGATCAGTTGATTGCGTGTCTATAGTCATCAGTGAATCAACAAGGACTGCTTGTAGACAAGGAACGTAAAGGTAGATGTTCGGGTGATTATTTTGTCTTTACTGTGTGTGAAATACATTTTTCTGACTTCATCGAAGCGTTGGATTTGAAGGGAATATTACGTACGCTAACTAGTGAGACAATCTCAGATAGTGCAGAGTATTATGCAGGATTGTCTGTACTTTTTGAGTCATCCGCTGCCTATATGGAACCTGTTAGTTCAAAGCTCAAAAATAGCTTACAATTATTGTTTGTCAAGACGATTTTAAATTCTACTCTGGTGTTTTACGTTGAATTTCGTTCATTTTAAATTCATTAATAAGTTAAACTAGCAAACGTGACAATTTTATTTTTTCAACGTCAACATTTGTAACTTGATACTTTTGTTTTCCTCGCAAAGTTTGTAACATGATACCCTTGTTTTTTTCAAAAAAAACATACAAATGAAGATATTCTCGCTCATTTCCTGCTAGAGAAAGATGAAATATTGTTATTGGCTTATGAAAAAAGGGGAAGAGGAATGATTTTGTTTCATTCAAGAGGCAAATTTTCATATCATGGATAAACAATTACTAATTCAATTATCAAATGGTCACCTCGTGTCTCGGAATAGCACGTTCTTATTATGTTACCACCGTTGGTTTTAACAATAAACCAGTTCAAAATACACAATGTTATCGATGTCGATTAACACAACCGAGAAGCGTTTTAAGTTGACCGATATTATATCCTACATCGGTGAAAGCAAAAGAACGTGTCAGAACGTGCAAGGATTACGTCATTGGTAGGGAAATAACCATCGTATTTAAAATATCCGTGGACAGCGTAACTCTTGAATTATATGGCTCGCGTGACTATTTTGCCAGCTTCTTAATTACTCGTAAAGAAAACCGATTAAATTTAATCGTGATTTTAAAGAGACAAAGCTGTTGTTTATAGCCGTGGTGTCGAATTGTTCGTACCGTTCATGCCCAGACATATCTTGAAAAAAATTCCAGATTAAGACCATTACGTCATCGAAGATTTCACATGATGGTGCAATCGATTTCAAGGGATATCCAAGTGATTATGCAATAACAGGCTTAGACAGTTCGTGTGTAGTTGTTGTTGTCAGTT
Organism: Platygyra sinensis; assembly: GCA_019787425.1. Lineage (NCBI taxonomy): Eukaryota > Metazoa > Cnidaria > Anthozoa > Scleractinia > Merulinidae > Platygyra > Platygyra sinensis. The sequence continues at coordinate 23,151 of JAHPZR010043449.1, read as the reverse complement.
GTTGTGCTACAGATTGATCAGTTGATTGCGTGTCTATAGTCATCAGTGAGTCAACAAGGACTGCCTGCAGACAAGAAACGTGAAGGTAGATGTTCGAGAGATTATTTTGTCTTTGCTGTGTGTAAAATACATTTTTCCGGCTTTATTGAAGCATTGGACGTGAAGGGAATATTACGTACGCTAACTAGTGAGACAATCTCAGATAGTGCAGAGTATTATGCAGGATTGTCAGTACTTTTTGAGTCATCCGCTGCCTATATGTAACCTGTTAGTTCAAAGCTCAAAAATAACTTACAATTACTGTTTGTAAAGACGATTTTAAATTTTACTCTGGTGTTTTACGTTGAATTTCGTTCATTTTAAATTCATTAATACGTTAAACTAGCAAACGTGATAATTTTATTTTTTCAACGTCAACATTTGTAACTTGATACTTTTGTTTTCCTCGCAAAGTTTGCAACATGATACCCTTGTTTTCTCAAAAAAAACATACAAATGAAGATATTCTCGCTCATTTCCTGCTAGAGAAAAATGAAATATTGTTATTGGCTTATGAAAAAAATAAAAGAGGAATGATTTTGTTTCATTCAAGAGGCAAATTTTCATATCATCGATAAACAATTACTAATTCAATTATCAAATGGTCACCTCGTGTCTCGGAATAGCACGTTCTTATTATGTTACCACTGTTGGTTTTAACAATAAACCCGTTCAAAATACACAATGTTATCGATGTCGATTAATACAACCGAGAAGCGTTTAAAGTTGACCGATATTATATCCTACATCGGTGAAAGCAAAAGAACGTGTCAGAACGTGCAAGGATTACGTCATTGGTAGGGAAATAACCATCGTATTTAAAATAGCCGTGCACAGCGTAACTCTTGAATTATATGGCTCGCGTGACTATTTTGCCAGCTTCTTAATTACTCGTAAAGAAAACCGATTAAATTTAATCGTGATTTTAAAGAGACAAAGCTGTTGTTTATAGCCGTAGTGTCGAATTGTTCGTACCGTTCATGCCCAGACATATCTTGGAAAAAATTCCAGATTAAGACCATTACGTCATCGAAGATTTCGCATGATGGTGCAATCGATTTCAAGGGATATCCAAGTGATTATGCAATAACAGGCTTCGACAGTTCGTATGTAGTTGTTGTTGTCAGTTGTTGTGCTACAGATTGATGAGTTGATTGCGTGTCTATAGTCATCAGTGAATCAACAACGACTGCTTGCAGACAAGAAACGTGAAGGTAGATGTTCGGGTAATTATTTTGTCTTTACTGTGTGTGAAATACATTTCAGTTTCTGGCTTTATCGAAGCGTTGGATTCGAAGGGAATATTACGTACGCTAAAAAAGGTATTACGTCAGCCAGATAATATGCGCTGACGTTGTAGGTTTCACTTTCGCTCCGTGAAAAAAAATATCCTGCTTACTTTGCAAGTTTATTTCACCAAAAGTATTGGTCATTAATTTATTTGATCATTTGCGAATGTTCCTTGTGGGATTAGCCAATTCAAGTGAATTCTTGGACTCATCGAAGCGAAGAAAGAGAAGTATTAAGTATTTAATTTGCTGAGGTAAACAAGAACTTGCCAGAACTTGCAGGGGGAAAACCCTGAGAGTAAAAGGCAGCGAGAGTCACGTTTCGCGTAATGAAATTCGGTCGTTACGTAACAACTGATAACGGCGGTAACCATGTCACGTTTCACAAGATTGCTTATGGTGCAATCAGCTACAAGGGGTAAACTGCTCCAGTGTAGTCGTTGTCAGTTGTTGTGCTACAGATTCATCAGTTGATTGGCGTGGCTATAGTCATAAGTGAATCAACAAGGACTGCTTGCAGACAAGACGTGAAGGTAGGTGTTCAGGTGATTATTTTTTCTTTACTGTGTGTGAAATACATTTTTCTGCCTTTATCGAAGCGTTGGATTTGAGGGGAATATTACGTACGCTAACTAGTGAGACAATCTCAGATAGTGCAGAGTATTATGCAGGATTGTCAGTACTTTTTGATTCATCCGCTGCCTGTATGTAACCTGTTACTTCAAAGCTCAAAAATAACTTACAATTACTGTTTGTCAAGACGATTTTAAATTTTACTCTGGTGTTTTACGTTGAATTTCGTTCATTTTAAATTTATTAGTACGTTAAACTACATGTAGCAAACGCGATAATTTTATTTTTTCAACGTCAATATTTGTAACTTGATACTTTTGTTTTCCTCCAAAAGTTTGCAACATGATACCCTTGTTTTTTTTTAAAAAAAAAACATACAAATGAAGATATTCTCGCTCATTTCCTGCTAGAGAAAGATGAAATAATGTTATTGACTTATGAAGGAAAAAAAGGAAGAGGAATGATTTTGTTTCATTCCAGAGGCAAATTTTCATATCATCGATAGACAATTGCTAATTCAATTATCAAATGGTCACCTCGTGTCTCGGAATAGCACGTTCTTATTATGTTACCACCGTTGGTTTTAACAATAAACCAGTTCAAAATGCACAATGTTATCGTTGTCGATTAATACAACCGAGAAGCGTTTTAAGTTGACCGATATTATATACTACATCGGTGAATGAGTCCGCTCAAAGACTGACTAAATTTATTTGCGGTTTCCGTAAGTGCCACAGTGTCTACAGCAATATTTGAGGAGTTTCTTTTGCCACGAATCCTCAAAACAAGGCGAATTAATTAATTGGAATTAATTAATTAAACAAACATTAAAGTTTACACCTTATTGCCATAGTGATTTAGCCCTTGACAATCCCCAAACCATCCCAATAGTGCACTCTGCACTAAAAATTGTATTACGTCAGCCACATAATGCTCTGATGTTGCAGGTTTCACTTTCGCTACGTGACAAATAATATCCTGCTTACTTTGCAAGTTTATTCCGCCACAAGTATCGGTCATTAATTTATTTGCACATTTGCGATTATTTCTTGTGGGATTAGGCAATTCAAGTGAATTCTTGGGCTTTTTTAACGAAGGGAGTGAAGAGATTTGAAGAATAATTAAGTGTTTGCTCAGGTAAACAAGACTTGCCAGAACTTGCAGGGGGAAAACCCTTACAGTTCTAAAATTAGCCATAATAAGACATCGTAATGCACTTGGTGGTTTTAGCTTTCATCGGAGTTCGGAGTTATAAGCACACCATCTATTGTGCGACGAAGTTAGTCTTCCCTTACGTCTTTTCCTTTGTATTATGTACTGTTTGGAGTCGGATAGTGTGAATAACCGTGATTTTTAAAGCGCGGTTACAACCGCGCTGCGGTTCTTGTTTTTTTTAGTTTTGTCGGTGACCAGACCAAGACCTCCGCTCGGCCAAGTCTTGGTCGGGACTTTGAATCACGCAACCTGTACTGTTTACTTGCCAAAAGCTTTTGAAACATCAGTACACGAAAATGTTACACATATTGTGTTCTTTATTGTGTGTGAAAAATATTTTCTTTTGGTTTTATCGAAGCGTTCGATTCGAAGCAAAAGAACGTGTCAGAACGTGCAAGGATTACGTCATTGGTAGGGAAATAACCAACGCACTAAAAATAGCCGTGGACAGCTTAACCCTTGAATTATGTGACTTGCGTGACTACTTCGCTAGCTTCTTACTCGTAATGAAAACCGACTTAATTTAATCGTGACTAAGAAGAGAGAAAGCTGTTTTTTATAGCCGTGGTGTCAAATTGTTCGTACCGTTCATACGCAAACATTTCTTAGAAAAAGTTCCTGATTAAGACCATTACGTCATCGAAGATTTCACATGATGGTGCAATCGATTTCAAGGGATATCCAAGTGATTATGCAATAACAGGCTTCGCAACATTTACGCGTTATGGTGCAATCGGCTACAGGGAGTAAACAGTTCGTGACGGTTTAGTCGTTGTCAGTCGTTGTGCTACAGATTGATCAGTTGATTGCGTGTCTATAGTCATCAGTGAATCAACAAGGACTGCTTGTAGACAAGGAACGTAAAGGTAGATGTTCGGGTGATTATTTTGTCTTTACTGTGTGTGAAATACATTTTTCTGGCTTCATCGAAGCGTTGGATTTGAACGGAATATTACGTACGCTAACTAGTGAGACAATCTCAGATAGTGCAGAGTATTATGCAGGATTGTCTGTACTTTTTGAGTCATCCGCTGCCTATATGTAACCTGTTAGTTCAAAGCTCAAAAATAGCTTACAATTATTGTTTGTCAAGACGATTTTAAATTTTACTCTGGTGTTTTACGTTGAATTTCGTTCATTTTAAATTCATTAATACGTTAAACTAGCAAACGTGATAATTTTATTTTTTCAACGTCAACATTTGTAACTTGATACTTTTGTTTTCCTCGCAAAGTTTGTAACATGATACCCTTGTTTTTTCAAAAAAAAACATACAAATGAAGATATTCTCGCTCATTTCCTGCTAGAGAAAGATGAAATATTGTTATTGGCTTATGAAAAAAGGGGAAGAGGAATGATTTTGTTTCATTCAAGAGGCAAATTTTCATATCATCGATAAACAATTACTAATTCAATTATCAAATGGTCACCTCGTGTCTCGGAATAGCACGTTGTTATTATGTTACCACCGTTGGTTTTAACAATAAACCAGTTCAAAATACACAACGTTATCGATGTCGATTAATACAACCGAGAAGCGTTTTAAGTTGACCGATATTATATCCTACATCGGTGAAAGCAAAAGAACGTGTCAGAACGTGCAAGGATTACGTCATTGGTAGGGAAATAACCATCGTATTTAAAATAGCCGTGCACAGCGTAACTCTTGAATTATATGGCTCGCGTGACTATTTTGCCAGCTTCTTAATTACTCGTAAAGAAAACCGATTAAATTTAATCGTGATTTTAAAGAGACAAAGCTGTTGTTTATAGCCGTGGTGTCGAATTGTTCGTACCGTTCATGCCCAGACATATCTTGAAAAAAATTCCAGATTAAGACCATTACGTCATCGAAGATTTCACATGATGGTGCAATCGATTTCAAGGGATATCCAAGTGATTATGCAATAACAGGCTTAGACAGTTCGTGTGTAGTTGTTGTTGTCAGTTGTTGTGCTACAGATTGATCAGTTGATTGCGTGTCTATAGTCATCAGTGAATCAGCAAGGACTGCTTGCAGACAAGAAACGTGAAGGTAGATGCTCGGGTGGTTATTTTGTCTTTACTGTGTGTGAAATACATTTTTCCGGCTTTATCAAAGCGTTAGATTTGAAGGGAATATTACGTACGCTAACTAGTGAGACAATCTCAGATAGTGCAGAGTATTATGCAGGATTGTCAGTACTTTTTGAGTCATCCGCTGCCTATATGTAACCTGTTAGTTAAACTTTCAATTACTGTTTGTATAGACGATTTTAAATTTTACTCTGGTGTTTTACGTTGAATTTCGTTCATTTTAAATTCATTAATACGTTAAACTAGCAAACGTGATAATTTTATTTTTTCAACGTCAACATTTGTAACTTGATACTTTTGTTTTCCTCGCAAAGTTTGTAACAAGATACCCTTGTTTTCTCAAAAAAAACCCTACAAATGAAGATATTCTCGCTCATTTCCTGGTAGAGAAAGATGAAATAATGTTATTGACTTATGAAAAAAAATGGAAGAGGAATGATTTTGTTTCATTCAAGAGGCAAATTTTCATATCATGGATAAACAATTACTAATTCAATTATCAAATCGTCACCTCGCCTCTCGGAATAGCACGTTGTTATTATGTTACCACCGTTGGTTTTAACAATAAACCAGTTCAAAATACACAATGTTATCGATGTCGATTAATACAACCGAGAAGCGTTTTAAGTTGACCGATATTATATCCTACGTCGGTGAATGAGTCCGCTCAAAGACTGACTAAATTTATTTGTGGTTTCCGTAAGTGCCACAGTGTCTAAAGCAATATTTGAGGAGTTTCTGTTGTCATGACATTAGTAATTTTAATGCCGCTAACTTCGAAATGTTTCGGGTGAATACATTTGTGAACTTCTTGTTCTCTTTCATAGCAGATAAAATAAACAAGCGGGTGAGGAGATCTATTCGTTTCCCTCTCTAGAGGATAGCAAACACGAAATAGTTTGAAAACAGCACACGACGTTTTTGAACCGAGATAGGGATGATTCCAAAAGATACGCTGTCAGAGAAGCGTTCTTTGCACTAAAAGGAGAACTGATATTACTTGAAGCTATAACAGCTATCGTCCGTTAAGACGAGAGGGTAGTATCGCACACATGAATCTCAACTAGAGAATGGATTGTATCATGCTGACAATGGTAGAGCGCATGCGTCTTACATGTTGTGTTCTTACATACGGAAAAGCACTTAACGTTCGTGTATAATTGTGTACATGAAATGTATTGTTTAATTTGCCTAAAATATCCTTAGCACAATGCTAATCAATCTGGGCATGCACTTCGAGTAAATTGCTGTTGTTCTTAAGAGAATAGTACCACTACGATAACAAGAGAATATTGGAACCATATGCAGTTTTGTGATGTTATCCACGATGTCATTTAAGTGTAGTACGTTTTACGTAGCAATTAAAGGTACCTACCCCACCTCCTCGAAACAAAGCGAATTAATTAATTGGAGTTAATTAATTAAACAAACATTAAACTTTACACTTTAATCCCTTAGTGCTTTAGCGCCGTCAATCCCTCAACCATCCCAATAGTGTACTCTGCACTAAAAAAGGTATGACGTCAGCCACATAATGCGCTGACGTTGCAGGTTTCCCTTTCGCTACGTGACAAATTTATATCCTGCTTACTTTGCAAGTCTATTCCGCCACAAGTATCGGTCATTAATTTATTTGCACATTTGCGAATATTTCTTGTGGGATTTATAGACAATTCAAGTGAATTCTTGGGCTCTTTGCTGAGGTAAACAAGAACTTGCCAGAACTTGCAGGGGGAAAACCCTAAGAGTTCTAAACTTGGCCGTAATAAGACATCCTAATGCACTTGGTGGTTTTAGCTTTCATCAGAGTTCGGAGTTATAAGCAAACCATCTATTGTACGACGAAGTTAGTCTTCTCTTACGTCTTCTCCTTTGTATTTTGCATTGCTCAGAGTCGGACAGTGTGAGTAACTGTGATTTTAAAGCGCGGTTACAACCGCGCCGCGGTTCTTGTTTGTTTGAGGTTTGCGGAGGGAACGGAGTTGTCAGCCTAGTCCCTCACGGCCGAAGTAGCCGTAGTAGCAGCCCGCCGTAGTGTATCTTAAAGTCCCTATTCTCCAATGTGCTGCGGGCCAGATTTCTTAAGGAAAGTATAACACAGTTCATTAGGTCAAGGGTCACGACTTGGAGTCATGGTAACGTCATCCCGTGACGCTCCTTCATAAACGGCTGTAACGCTCACCGAAGGAAATGAAATTTTCAGGATCAGGAAATGTATTCTTGTAACACAACAAATTTATTTCATTTATCCTTACACTTTGTGGAAACGGGAAACTGGGATTAGAAAAGTCACTTTTCTAATCCCAGTTTCCCGTTTCCACAAAGTGTAAGTGGATTTTGATGTGTTTTTGTACTCTAGTTATTCGATGCATGGCAGCTGCTATTTCAATTGTGGCTATCATAATCTTTTGGCAAGTTCATGATCTCTTGGTTAGTGTCGTTAAGTTGGAAGAGAAGGGTTTTATATAACCGGAACATCATTTTCTTCGTATTAAGATGGGCCTTCACCCGGGAGCTTTTAATTTTAAGGGAAAAGGAGGGTGGAGCTTGTCAATGCCAGTTTACCTCACCCTTTCTATATTTTGCAGTCCCTGAGTCACCGGGTCATCATTATGCTTTTTTTTAAAAAAAGAAAAAAACAAAAGCAAATCCAAAACTTCTTCACATTATACAATTATTACATTACAAAGCGAGGAAGTATTTTATCGATATTTCATGGTGGACAGCAGCTACACTATTTCAAAAAAATCTTCAATTCGACTACCTGTTTCTTGAAATATTTTGATTACATGTAAGAAAAGAAACCATTTCTACTGACTCCAACCGTGATCGATATCTGCAATGGCCGCCAACAATGATAAGAAACGAACACGCCTTGCTCTCCGTGACGCTTCTTCAGTTATGCCAGAGATAGATCCCCGTTGGTCAAGAGTTGCTAATTTCAGTTCTCTTTTCCCAAGCCAGGAGGGTCACCCATTGTGATGACAGCGCGTGACTTAATTCACTAGATTAGAAACTCTGGAAATGATTTCCAGATTCAAAATGAGTTTTCGTTTCTGAGCAAGGTCGCTGTTAAACACCAAGGCGAATAAGGAGCAAGGAAGATCCACTCGTCCTCCCCCTCCCCCGTTATTCGTTCCTTCTGTGATGATCGTTATGACTTCAAGAAACGACAAGAACGGTACAAACTCAACTCAGCTTTAATGTCGGCCATGTGGACCACATCGACACAGGAAAACTACATTACTTGTGAGCCCGCACTCTAACTCGAGTCAATGTACGGTACTTCTTGCTTTCTTGACTGCAACTTCTTTGGATTGAGTTTGATGTTCTTCTCGCGACAACGCTTAAGGAGGGCAATTAAGTTCTTATCATGATCCTGAACTGCACTTTCATAGGTATCAACTTCACCAACGCAGAGTGTATCATCTACTATGTCTTCGATACCATTGAGACTTCTAAGACTTTCATGAATTCGACGCTGATACTCTTCGGGTGCGGTCTTAACACCAAATGGAAGGCGGAGCCAGCGAAAGCGACCGAAGGGCGTGTTGAAGATACGATGTAAGATACGATGAATCCGTGTCTAGTTTGACCTGCCAGAATCCGTTATTGACGTCTAAAACTGAGAAAACCTTGGCCTTGCTCAGCCTGGTTGCCCCATCTTCAATTGTTGGAAGCGGATAATGGGATCTCAGCAGAGCATTGTTAAGGCCTTGTGGGTCTATACAGATTCTTAATTTCTCTGGCTTGTTGACTAGAACTAAGCTGGACACCCACTTGGTAGGTTCTGTCACTGGAGTGATGATGCCTTCTTTCACTAGCTTGTCTAGTTCTTCTTTCAAACGGTCTCTCAGAGCTACAGGAACTTTTCTGGGTGGGTGTAGTACCGGCCTGACAGTTTCATCAACTTCCATATGATACTGCCCATCCATACACCCTAAGCCTTCAAACACATCACTGTATTCTTTCAAAATCCATTCTTCACTCAGAACACTAGGTGAAGTTTGCAAATGGTCATTAACAGATCTTACAGTTTCAGGGCAAGTACCGTCAGACACCATCACCTTGATAAAGTTCAGTTCCTGACATGTTTTGAGCACCTAACAATGGCCTGACATTCTTATCAACAACAAAGAAATCAACATCATTGCTTACTTCACCTTTGGAACATCTGAGAGTACACTTTCCAAGTGGATACATAGTAGATCTATTGTACATCTTGAGTGTTGCAGAAGTTTTCTTCAAATACAAATCTGTGGGATCTTCCAAAATACTTGACAATTCCTTCAGAGGAAGGAGGTTGCAGGTTGCACCACAATCAAGTTGAAATGTCACATCTTTAGAGTTGTTTACACGCACAGTTGTAAACAATTGTTTAGGATAAGACTTTGTGTTTTCAGCAGCATTGTGTGTAACAGCATCAATAGTATACTCTTCAAATGGGCATTGGTCAAAATTATGCAACATAATGCAACTTCTGGTCCGCACGGGACTTCTCACTCAGCCTCTTACCTGTCAGACACTTCACTGCAAAATGATAATTTTTTCCGTATCTGTTGCACCGCTGGCCATATGCAGGACACTTCATCCTATCCCTTACATGCCTCCTACCACAGAATTTGGAATCAATGTGCTCACCGCCATTCGCCAGTGTCTTTCCTTCCAATTTCTCATTTGGGTTCTTTCATTCTTGCTTCTCAACTCGTTGACTTCCTGAATATTTTGCATTTGCGAACAGACTTATAGCGGTCATGTTTATTTTTATTTACAAAGCTAATGAAAGGCCATTGATGTTACGTTTTGGTGCTCATCTTTTCATCTTGATCCAGTTCTAAGCCCATAAATTATTGAATAAAGCTGATGGACATTTATTTCAAAACCAACAAAAAGTGTTAATGCCGTCAAAGTTATTTGGAGTGTGGATTATTTCCGGCGGTCGAGAGACTGTTTTGCACTTAACTGTACTGGGGTCATTCTTGTCAGGCCGGGTTAAAAATACACATTGTCCTTTTCTCGTTACAGGGTATTCTCAGACAGCTGATGAGTAACATTACAATGTAACAAGTCTTCATGTAGTGTACACTTTCATTTGCAAGACAAACTTAAAATAAGGATAGTACTTCATATCTTCATATCTTCCTTGGAGACAACAAGTTAAATTCTTTCTAGGGGAACTTGTGATAAAGTAAAGCTTTAATTAGACAAGGTGGACTGTTTAGGCTGGTATCCATAAGGGCCCTGTACCTAAATATTGTAAGAACAAAGTCTGCATACAAGCCAAGTTGTTTTTCAGGCTGGCACTTATCTCCGGTTCTCACAGCGTGATGCAAGTGAGAGTTTTTCTGCTCCCCCCTGGATGGGATACTAGTCCATCGCAGGATTATCCCCAGCAGTAAATGCTCTGGTACTCATTTATACATCTAAGTAGAGAGAGGAACTGTGAGAGTTAAGTGTCTTGCCTAAGAGCACAACACAATGTCCCCAGCCAGGGCTTGAACCCGGATTAATTGTTTGATATGATGCCGAGTGCACTTAAACCACGAGGCCACCGCGCCTCCAAGAATCCAAAAATTTTATTACAATAAAATTAAGAAGGTAAAAATACCATGCTAATTACATCGCTAAAACTTGTGTAAATTATGTAAATGTTTTGCTAGGCGGCCAAAGGTCTGTATACTATCCGAATTTATGACAACTTTGTTTTTCTTAGTCAGAGTTTAGGCTATATACTAGCAGGTGAAAAAGTTAATTGATATCTGGAATTTTACTTGTGTTTGGAACTTTCCCCTATGGTTCTCAAACGATGTAGGTGACAGACTGACTTCATTTTAGTAACAGTAAACATCAAGCATCCACAGTTCTCTACTGTAGAGGAAACTCCTGATATGATTTCATACTCCCAACTCATTAGTTGGTTGCATGTCTTAAATAAGGAAGGTGTTTTGTACCAATATACTTATCAAAAAAAGCTGATGTGTCAGTTACTATTTTACCAGGGCTTTTCTTGAAGAAGTAATCTAAAAAATGCAAGTATCTTTTAGTTGTTTTCAAATAAGCAAATCGGTACCTACATGAACATTAACAATAACTTCTCCATAAAATTGTGACTGCAATTGTCAATTAATAGAACCAAGTACAAATTGAAAACCCGGCTAACTTTGCGCCGAATCCTTCGTAGCTGTCGTCTGCAAAATGAGCGCTGCAGATGTGACCGGACCCCGGCGTCCAACTACTCGATTCTCTTTTGAGCGCACAACAATCCATTGTCATCTCACATTTTCATCTGCTGGAAACTGATGAAGGCTCACTCCGTCTGCACTGTTTTGTTGAAGAACATAACAACACAACGCTTCCCAGGTTGTCCTTTTTTTTTGCTGTTCCCTCTTTTGTTGTTCATCCAAGCTTTCGTTGTTCGCCATTACATACTTCTTACAAAGGTAAGCAATCTTTAACCGTTAAACACTTCGAACGGAATTCGAAAACAAGCTGATCGTAATCTCAGCTGTCTTCACCAGCTACAATAATATGTCACGAAATCGCGCATTTATATACTGAGCACTTACGCGCAAACACTACATAGCGTATAGAGCCCAAGTGTGCTGACGATAGTTTAAAAGATATAAATGAAGAAAGTAAAAACAAAGGTCCAAGTTCAGCTAGTAGTCGTCGATTGCCAGTTTCTGCAAAAGCCGAACATTCCGCTTTTAGACGTGTGAAAAGTGATCTGGTTGTCGAGCAAGTCTTTTCGAAGGGCAACTGGAAAAGTTTAGTCAGGCATGTAAAACACTAATTTGCTGAAGATAATGGGCAATAGCGACGTATTATAAAGATGCAATTTACAATCAAGGTTTATTATGTGAATTCTAGCCAAATCTATACATTACTGTAGTAACAATAGCATCACAGTGACCAAAGTAGATGACCCTGAGGGTCGTTTTAATAAGGAGATTCCTTGGATTACACCAACATGAAAAAAATTTATAATTTTTTTTTTGTTTTTTTTCCCGGATACTTTTCCTTCATAACTACTCTTTTCTGAACATATAACATTTCTTCGAGGCATTATACCGGCAGTTTGGGTTTTCCAAGGGTCTTGTTTTGTAAACGCAACATGGCTTGTTTTTCTCTTATCCGATCTGATCGCAACCATGCCTTACACACGTGTGACGTACAAACCACGTGACCTTAAAACCGCATGTATTCAAAATGGCGGCCATATGAGCGAACAAAAAAAATTGTAGTAAATTCCTTTTGTTGATAGAATCAAAATTTTTGCAGATATTGATTATTAAATGTTTAAAGAAAGCATAGAGAACATAAAAAATTGCACTAATTTTGCCGTCAGTTTCCCTTTAAAAAGGACAGATGTTTTGGAAGGTGTGACAATATGCGTGACATTATAGTGCAATACTGCTGAGTTAGAGTGCGGGCTCACAAGTAATGTAGTTTTCCTGTGTCGATGTGGTCCACATGGCCGACATTAAAGCTGAGTTGAGTTTGTACCGTTCTTGTCGTTTCTTGAAGTCATAACGATCATCACATGGTGTCAGAAGTGGCGGATAGTTGGATTTGAGTCTTATTTGTGGAATATTTCTCTCGTGGATTCACTGGTTTGTTGCTGTTCACGCAAATCGGACCCACGTTGTCAGCAATGGCGGAACGTCAATTTTTCCCGCCACCTGAGCCTTTGCAGCTTTCGATAGGAAATTCCTCACAAAATTGGAAACGATTTAAACAAAAGTGGAGCAACTACGAATTAGCTACTGGGGTAGCTGATAAAGATGATGCAATCCGAGTAGCCACCATTTTAACTGTGATTGGAGATGAAGCTTTGGATGTTTACAACACCTTCACGTGGGACAACGAGGAGGACAAAGTCAAAATCGACAAAGTTTTGGAACAGTTCGAGAAGTTTTGCGAACCCCGGAAGAACACTATCTATGAAAGGTACTTATTCTTTTCTCGAGGTCAGGAAAGTGGTGAGTCTATTGACAAGTATGCTACGGTCTTACGAAATATGGCTGACAATTGTGAATTTCGAGATTTGAAAGATTCATTGATCCGAGATCGCATTGTCCTGGGAGTTACTGATAATCATGTGAGAGAGCGTCTGTTACGAGTCCCGGACTTGACTCTTGAGAAAGCTTTAGAAATTTCTAGAGCTGCTGAGGCAACCCAAAGTCAGTTAAAGCAAATGCAAAATATTCAGGAAGTCAACGAGTTGAGAAGCAAGAATGAAAGAACCCCAAATGAGAAATTGGAAGGAAAGACACCGGCGAATGGCGGTGAGCACATTGATTGCAAATTCTGTGGTAGGAGGCATGTAAGAGATAGGATGAAGTGTCCTGCATATGGCCAGCGGTGCAACAGATGCGGAAAAAATGATCATTTTGCAGTGAAGTGTCTGGCAGGTAAGAGGCTGAGTGAGAAGTCCCGTGCGGACCAGAAGTTGCATTATGTTGATAATTTTGACCAATGCCCATTTGAAGAGTATACTATTGATGCTGTTACACACAATGCTGCTGAAAACACAAAGTCTTATCCTAAACAATTGTTTACAACTGTGCGTGTAAACAACTCTAAAGATGTGACATTTCAACTTGATTGTGGTGCAACCTGCAACCTCCTTCCTCTGAAGGAATTGTCAAGTATTTTGGAAGATCCCACAGATTTGTATTTGAAGAAAACTTCTGCAACACTCAAGATGTACAATGGATCTACTATGTATCCACTTGGAAAGTGCACTCTCAGATGTACCAAAGGTGAAGTAAGCAATGATGTTGATTTCTTTGTTGTTGATAAGAATGTCAGGCCATTGTTAGGTGCTCAAACATGTCAGGAACTGAACTTTATCAAGGTGATGGTGTCTGACGGTACTTGCCCTGAAACTGTAAGATCTGTTAATGACCATTTGCAAACTTCACCTAGTGTTCTGAGTGAAGAATGGATTTTGAAAGAATACAGTGATGTGTTTGAAGGCTTAGGGTGTATGGATGGGCAGTATCATATGGAAGTTGATGAAACTGTCAGGCCGGTACTACACCCACCCAGAAAAGTTCCTGTAGCTCTGAGAGACCGTTTGAAAGAAGAACTAGACAAGCTAGTGAAAGAAGGCATCATCACTCCAGTGACAGAACCTACCAAGTGGGTGTCCAGCTTAGTTCTAGTCAACAAGCCAGAGAAATTAAGAATCTGTATAGACCCACAAGGCCTTAACAATGCTCTGCTGAGATCCCATTATCCGCTTCCAACAATTGAAGATGGGGCAACCAGGCTGAGCAAGGCCAAGGTTTTCTCAGTTTTAGACGTCAATAACGGATTCTGGCAGGTCAAACTAGACACGGATTCATCGTATCTTACATCGTATCTTCAACACGCCCTTCGGTCGCTTTCGCTGGCTCCGCCTTCCATTTGGTGTTAAGACCGCACCCGAAGAGTATCAGCGTCGAATTCATGAAAGTCTTAGAAGTCTCAATGGTATCGAAGACATAGTAGATGATACACTCTGCGTTGGTGAAGTTGATACCTATGAAAGTGCAGTTCAGGATCATGATAAGAACTTAATTGCCCTCCTTAAGCGTTGTCGCGAGAAGAACATCAAACTCAATCCAAAGAAGTTGCAGTCAAGAAAGCAAGAAGTACCGTACATTGACTCGAGTTAGAGTGCGGGCTCACAAGTAATGTAGTTTTCCTGTGTCGATGTGGTCCACATGGCCGACATTAAAGCTGAGTTGAGTTTGTACCGTTCTTGTCGTTTCTTGAAGTCATAACGATCATCACAGAAGGAACGAATAACGGGGGAGGGGGAGGACGAGTGGATCTTCCTTGCTCCTTATTCGCCTTGGTGTTTAACAGCGACCTTGCTCAGAAACGAAAACTCATTTTGAATCTGGAAATCATTTCCAGAGTTTCTAATCTAGTGAATTAAGTCACGCGCTGTCATCACAATGGGTGACCCTCCTGGCTTGGGAAAAGAGAACTGAAATTAGCAACTCTTGACCAACGGGGATCTATCTCTGGCATAACTGAAGAAGCGTCACGGAGAGCAAGGCGTGTTCGTTTCTTATCATTGTTGGCGGCCATTGCAGATATCGATCACGGTTGGAGTCAGTAGAAATGGTTTCTTTTCTTACATGTAATCAAAATATTTCAAGAAACAGGTAGTCGAATTGAAGATTTTTTTGAAATAGTGTAGCTGCTGTCCACCATGAAATATCGATAAAATACTTCCTCGCTTTGTAATGTAATAATTGTATAATGTGAAGAAGTTTTGGATTTGCTTTTGTTTTTTTCTTTTTTTAAAAAAAAGCATAATGATGACCCGGTGACTCAGGGACTGCAAAATATAGAAAGGGTGAGGTAAACTGGCATTGACAAGCTCCACCCTCCTTTTCCCTTAAAATTAAAAGCTCCCGGGTGAAGGCCCATCTTAATACGAAGAAAATGATGTTCCGGTTATATAAAACCCTTCTCTTCCAACTTAACGACACTAACCAAGAGATCATGAACTTGCCAAAAGATTATGATAGCCACAATTGAAATAGCAGCTGCCATGCATCGAATAACTAGAGTACAAAAACACATCAAAATCCACTTACACTTTGTGGAAACGGGAAACTGGGATTAGAAAAGTGACTTTTCTAATCCCAGTTTCCCGTTTCCACAAAGTGTAAGGATAAATGAAATAAATTTGTTGTGTTACAAGAATACATTTCCTGATCCTGAAAATTTCATTTCCTTCGGTGAGCGTTACAGCCGTTTATGAAGGAGCGTCACGGGATGACGTTACCATGACTCCAAGTCGTGACCCTTGACCTAATGAACTGTGTTATACTTTCCTTAAGAAATCTGGCCCGCAGCACATTGGAGAATAGGGACTTTAAGATACACTACGGCGGGCTGCTACTACGGCTACTTCGGCCGTGAGGGACTAGGCTGACAACTCCGTTCCCTCCGCAAACCTCAAACAAACAAGAACCGCGGCGCGGTTGTAACCGCGCTTTAAAATCACAGTTACTCACACTGTCCGACTCTGAGCAATGCAAAATACAAAGGAGAAGACGTAAGAGAAGACTAACTTCGTCGTACAATAGATGGTTTGCTTATAACTCCGAACTCTGATGAAAGCTAAAACCACCAAGTGCATTAGGATGTCTTATTACGGCCAAGTTTAGAACTCTTAGGGTTTTCCCCCTGCAAGTTCTGGCAAGTTCTTGTTTACCTCAGCAAAGAGCCCAAGAATTCACTTGAATTGTCTATAAATCCCACAAGAAATATTCGCAAATGTGCAAATAAATTAATGACCGATACTTGTGGCGGAATAGACTTGCAAAGTAAGCAGGATATAAATTTGTCACGTAGCGAAAGGGAAACCTGCAACGTCAGCGCATTATGTGGCTGACGTCATACCTTTTTTAGTGCAGAGTACACTATTGGGATGGTTGAGGGATTGACGGCGCTAAAGCACTAAGGGATTAAAGTGTAAAGTTTAATGTTTGTTTAATTAATTAACTCCAATTAATTAATTCGCTTTGTTTCGAGGAGGTGGGGTAGGTACCTTTAATTGCTACGTAAAACGTACTACACTTAAATGACATCGTGGATAACATCACAAAACTGCATATGGTTCCAATATTCTCTTGTTATCGTAGTGGTACTATTCTCTTAAGAACAACAGCAATTTACTCGAAGTGCATGCCCAGATTGATTAGCATTGTGCTAAGGATATTTTAGGCAAATTAAACAATACATTTCATGTACACAATTATACACGAACGTTAAGTGCTTTTCCGTATGTAAGAACACAACATGTAAGACGCATGCGCTCTACCATTGTCAGCATGATACAATCCATTCTCTAGTTGAGATTCATGTGTGCGATACTACCCTCTCGTCTTAACGGACGATAGCTGTTATAGCTTCAAGTAATATCAGTTCTCCTTTTAGTGCAAAGAACGCTTCTCTGACAGCGTATCTTTTGGAATCATCCCTATCTCGGTTCAAAAACGTCGTGTGCTGTTTTCAAACTATTTCGTGTTTGCTATCCTCTAGAGAGGGAAACGAATAGATCTCCTCACCCGCTTGTTTATTTTATCTGCTATGAAAGAGAACAAGAAGTTCACAAATGTATTCACCCGAAACATTTCGAAGTTAGCGGCATTAAAATTACTAATGTCATGACAACAGAAACTCCTCAAATATTGCTTTAGACACTGTGGCACTTACGGAAACCACAAATAAATTTAGTCAGTCTTTGAGCGGACTCATTCACCGACGTAGGATATAATATCGGTCAACTTAAAACGCTTCTCGGTTGTATTAATCGACATCGATAACATTGTGTATTTTGAACTGGTTTATTGTTAAAACCAACGGTGGTAACATAATAACAACGTGCTATTCCGAGAGGCGAGGTGACGATTTGATAATTGAATTAGTAATTGTTTATCCATGATATGAAAATTTGCCTCTTGAATGAAACAAAATCATTCCTCTTCCATTTTTTTTCATAAGTCAATAACATTATTTCATCTTTCTCTACCAGGAAATGAGCGAGAATATCTTCATTTGTAGGGTTTTTTTTGAGAAAACAAGGGTATCTTGTTACAAACTTTGCGAGGAAAACAAAAGTATCAAGTTACAAATGTTGACGTTGAAAAAATAAAATTATCACGTTTGCTAGTTTAACGTATTAATGAATTTAAAATGAACGAAATTCAACGTAAAACACCAGAGTAAAATTTAAAATCGTCTATACAAACAGTAATTGAAAGTTTAACTAACAGGTTACATATAGGCAGCGGATGACTCAAAAAGTACTGACAATCCTGCATAATACTCTGCACTATCTGAGATTGTCTCACTAGTTAGCGTACGTAATATTCCCTTCAAATCTAACGCTTTGATAAAGCCGGAAAAATGTATTTCACACACAGTAAAGACAAAATAACCACCCGAGCATCTACCTTCACGTTTCTTGTCTGCAAGCAGTCCTTGCTGATTCACTGATGACTATAGACACGCAATCAACTGATCAATCTGTAGCACAACAACTGACAACAACAACTACACACGAACTGTCTAAGCCTGTTATTGCATAATCACTTGGATATCCCTTGAAATCGATTGCACCATCATGTGAAATCTTCGATGACGTAATGGTCTTAATCTGGAATTTTTTTCAAGATATGTCTGGGCATGAACGGTACGAACAATTCGACACCACGGCTATAAACAACAGCTTTGTCTCTTTAAAATCACGATTAAATTTAATCGGTTTTCTTTACGAGTAATTAAGAAGCTGGCAAAATAGTCACGCGAGCCATATAATTCAAGAGTTACGCTGTGCACGGCTATTTTAAATACGATGGTTATTTCCCTACCAATGACGTAATCCTTGCACGTTCTGACACGTTCTTTTGCTTTCACCGATGTAGGATATAATATCGGTCAACTTAAAACGCTTCTCGGTTGTATTAATCGACATCGATAACGTTGTGTATTTTGAACTGGTTTATTGTTAAAACCAACGGTGGTAACATAATAACAACGTGCTATTCCGAGACACGAGGTGACCATTTGATAATTGAATTAGTAATTGTTTATCGATGATATGAAAATTTGCCTCTTGAATGAAACAAAATCATTCCTCTTCCCCTTTTTTCATAAGCCAATAACAATATTTCATCTTTCTCTAGCAGGAAATGAGCGAGAATATCTTCATTTGTATGTTTTTTTTGAAAAAACAAGGGTATCATGTTACAAACTTTGCGAGGAAAACAAAAGTATCAAGTTACAAATGTTGACGTTGAAAAAATAAAATTATCACGTTTGCTAGTTTAACGTATTAATGAATTTAAAATGAACGAAATTCAACGTAAAACACCAGAGTAAAATTTAAAATCGTCTTGACAAACAATAATTGTAAGCTATTTTTGAGCTTTGAACTAACAGGTTACATATAGGCAGCGGATGACTCAAAAAGTACAGACAATCCTGCATAATACTCTGCACTATCTGAGATTGTCTCACTAGTTAGCGTACGTAATATTCCGTTCAAATCCAACGCTTCGATGAAGCCAGAAAAATGTATTTCACACACAGTAAAGACAAAATAATCACCCGAACATCTACCTTTACGTTCCTTGTCTACAAGCAGTCCTTGTTGATTCACTGATGACTATAGACACGCAATCAACTGATCAATCTGTAGCACAACGACTGACAACGACTAAACCGTCACGAACTGTTTACTCCCTGTAGCCGATTGCACCATAACGCGTAAATGTTGCGAAGCCTGTTATTGCATAATCACTTGGATATCCCTTGAAATCGATTGCACCATCATGTGAAATCTTCGATGACGTAATGGTCTTAATCAGGAACTTTTTCTAAGAAATGTTTGCGTATGAACGGTACGAACAATTTGACACCACGGCTATAAAAAACAGCTTTCTCTCTTCTTAGTCACGATTAAATTAAGTCGGTTTTCATTACGAGTAAGAAGCTAGCGAAGTAGTCACGCAAGTCACATAATTCAAGGGTTAAGCTGTCCACGGCTATTTTTAGTGCGTTGGTTATTTCCCTACCAATGACGTAATCCTTGCACGTTCTGACACGTTCTTTTGCTTCGAATCGAACGCTTCGATAAAACCAAAAGAAAATATTTTTCACACACAATAAAGAACACAATATGTGTAACATTTTCGTGTACTGATGTTTCAAAAGCTTTTGGCAAGTAAACAGTACAGGTTGCGTGATTCAAAGTCCCGACCAAGACTTGGCCGAGCGGAGGTCTTGGTCTGGTCACCGACAAAACTAAAAAAAACAAGAACCGCAGCGCGGTTGTAACCGCGCTTTAAAAATCACGGTTATTCACACTATCCGACTCCAAACAGTACATAATACAAAGGAAAAGACGTAAGGGAAGACTAACTTCGTCGCACAATAGATGGTGTGCTTATAACTCCGAACTCCGATGAAAGCTAAAACCACCAAGTGCATTACGATGTCTTATTATGGCTAATTTTAGAACTGTAAGGGTTTTCCCCCTGCAAGTTCTGGCAAGTCTTGTTTACCTGAGCAAACACTTAATTATTCTTCAAATCTCTTCACTCCCTTCGTTAAAAAAGCCCAAGAATTCACTTGAATTGCCTAATCCCACAAGAAATAATCGCAAATGTGCAAATAAATTAATGACCGATACTTGTGGCGGAATAAACTTGCAAAGTAAGCAGGATATTATTTGTCACGTAGCGAAAGTGAAACCTGCAACATCAGAGCATTATGTGGCTGACGTAATACAATTTTTAGTGCAGAGTGCACTATTGGGATGGTTTGGGGATTGTCAAGGGCTAAATCACTATGGCAATAAGGTGTAAACTTTAATGTTTGTTTAATTAATTAATTCCAATTAATTAATTCGCCTTGTTTTGAGGATTCGTGGCAAAAGAAACTCCTCAAATATTGCTGTAGACACTGTGGCACTTACGGAAACCGCAAATAAATTTAGTCAGTCTTTGAGCGGACTCATTCACCGATGTAGTATATAATATCGGTCAACTTAAAACGCTTCTCGGTTGTATTAATCGACAACGATAACATTGTGCATTTTGAACTGGTTTATTGTTAAAACCAACGGTGGTAACATAATAAGAACGTGCTATTCCGAGACACGAGGTGACCATTTGATAATTGAATTAGCAATTGTCTATCGATGATATGAAAATTTGCCTCTGGAATGAAACAAAATCATTCCTCTTCCTTTTTTTCCTTCATAAGTCAATAACATTATTTCATCTTTCTCTAGCAGGAAATGAGCGAGAATATCTTCATTTGTATGTTTTTTTTTAAAAAAAAAACAAGGGTATCATGTTGCAAACTTTTGGAGGAAAACAAAAGTATCAAGTTACAAATATTGACGTTGAAAAAATAAAATTATCGCGTTTGCTACATGTAGTTTAACGTACTAATAAATTTAAAATGAACGAAATTCAACGTAAAACACCAGAGTAAAATTTAAAATCGTCTTGACAAACAGTAATTGTAAGTTATTTTTGAGCTTTGAAGTAACAGGTTACATACAGGCAGCGGATGAATCAAAAAGTACTGACAATCCTGCATAATACTCTGCACTATCTGAGATTGTCTCACTAGTTAGCGTACGTAATATTCCCCTCAAATCCAACGCTTCGATAAAGGCAGAAAAATGTATTTCACACACAGTAAAGAAAAAATAATCACCTGAACACCTACCTTCACGTCTTGTCTGCAAGCAGTCCTTGTTGATTCACTTATGACTATAGCCACGCCAATCAACTGATGAATCTGTAGCACAACAACTGACAACGACTACACTGGAGCAGTTTACCCCTTGTAGCTGATTGCACCATAAGCAATCTTGTGAAACGTGACATGGTTACCGCCGTTATCAGTTGTTACGTAACGACCGAATTTCATTACGCGAAACGTGACTCTCGCTGCCTTTTACTCTCAGGGTTTTCCCCCTGCAAGTTCTGGCAAGTTCTTGTTTACCTCAGCAAATTAAATACTTAATACTTCTCTTTCTTCGCTTCGATGAGTCCAAGAATTCACTTGAATTGGCTAATCCCACAAGGAACATTCGCAAATGATCAAATAAATTAATGACCAATACTTTTGGTGAAATAAACTTGCAAAGTAAGCAGGATATTTTTTTTCACGGAGCGAAAGTGAAACCTACAACGTCAGCGCATATTATCTGGCTGACGTAATACCTTTTTTAGCGTACGTAATATTCCCTTCGAATCCAACGCTTCGATAAAGCCAGAAACTGAAATGTATTTCACACACAGTAAAGACAAAATAATTACCCGAACATCTACCTTCACGTTTCTTGTCTGCAAGCAGTCGTTGTTGATTCACTGATGACTATAGACACGCAATCAACTCATCAATCTGTAGCACAACAACTGACAACAACAACTACATACGAACTGTCGAAGCCTGTTATTGCATAATCACTTGGATATCCCTTGAAATCGATTGCACCATCATGCGAAATCTTCGATGACGTAATGGTCTTAATCTGGAATTTTTTCCAAGATATGTCTGGGCATGAACGGTACGAACAATTCGACACTACGGCTATAAACAACAGCTTTGTCTCTTTAAAATCACGATTAAATTTAATCGGTTTTCTTTACGAGTAATTAAGAAGCTGGCAAAATAGTCACGCGAGCCATATAATTCAAGAGTTACGCTGTGCACGGCTATTTTAAATACGATGGTTATTTCCCTACCAATGACGTAATCCTTGCACGTTCTGACACGTTCTTTTGCTTTCACCGATGTAGGATATAATATCGGTCAACTTTAAACGCTTCTCGGTTGTATTAATCGACATCGATAACATTGTGTATTTTGAACGGGTTTATTGTTAAAACCAACAGTGGTAACATAATAAGAACGTGCTATTCCGAGACACGAGGTGACCATTTGATAATTGAATTAGTAATTGTTTATCGATGATATGAAAATTTGCCTCTTGAATGAAACAAAATCATTCCTCTTTTATTTTTTTCATAAGCCAATAACAATATTTCATTTTTCTCTAGCAGGAAATGAGCGAGAATATCTTCATTTGTATGTTTTTTTTGAAAAAACAAGGGTATCATGTTGCAAACTTTGCGAGGAAAACAAAAGTATCAAGTTACAAATGTTGACGTTGAAAAAATAAAATTATCACGTTTGCTAGTTTAACGTATTAATGAATTTAAAATGAACGAAATTCAACGTAAAACACCAGAGTAAAATTTAAAATCGTCTTTACAAACAGTAATTGTAAGTTATTTTTGAGCTTTGAACTAACAGGTTACATATAGGCAGCGGATGACTCAAAAAGTACTGACAATCCTGCATAATACTCTGCACTATCTGAGATTGTCTCACTAGTTAGCGTACGTAATATTCCCTTCAC
>JAHPZR010043448.1:0-11709 GCA_019787425.1 Platygyra sinensis | reverse complement strand
GGGTTAAAAAAAGTCTCTTTCCAGCTAACTTGCTGGAAAAGCTGCAGACAGGTAAGCTGATTCCAAGAAATACGTACAGTGTAAAGCTGCATATTATATGACTGAAAAAATTACTTCATTTGCGTCATATTCTACTCTTATTTGCACGGTTAGGCAAATCAACATGGGCACTTTGGTGATTTTTTGCACTGATATTGTGATAACCTTAATCAAGTTAACACAAAAACAGCTTGAAAGCTGATGGGTTTCTCTAATCGGTATATATATATATATATATTTTTTTTTTTTTTTCTCGCCTAACGACTCGAGCAGTTTTAAGATAATTGTCAAAAATCACTTTTGGTGTTAATCCTTCAAATCATTCTCATTTATACGATTATGTGTACTAATATGACCAGTGGAAGCGGTAAAATGTAATTTCAGAAACAAGCCGGGTTCAAATCATGATCATGTGAGGCCTTTGGAGCAAAAATTCATGTTTGAATTATCTCCATTGGCGACTGCAGCAGCATTTTCCATAATTTCCCAACAAATTGGCAAACTCACCGGCCGGGCATGCCTTAATTTTGGAAAATGTGTAGCGGGAAGTTCTTTTCTGTTTGATTTTGCACCCAGAGTTTTCAAAATTGTAGGCTGAATGGCTTATGTTTCGGACATTCAAGAATAATTATTTTCGGATTTGCCCCCATTTTCAATATTAAATTCAAAAATGGCATCAACTCGGGAATGGAAAGCGCTCGGCTATAACTTATTTCTCCCTGTGCGCCCCCTCTCCCCCACCCCCCCCCCCCCCTCCAACGAACAGAAACAATAAGGAAAACAAGATGAATTGTTATTTCACATTGTGAATCTTCTATGTGGTGTTTCGTGACCATTCTTCGGAGTTCTTTTAATTCCAGTTTTGCCCCCACGACAGGGGAGGACAAGGTAACCCACCATGACCCACAGTCGAGCAACGAAATTAATTAAACTCGCTGTGTTTATAGCATGTCCAAATATAACATTGAAAGAAACTTTATTTAATATTTGATGTTGTTAAATCACGTGGTAATAACATCTAATATCCTAATTTTTGGATAGCTAATTATATTTCAAATATATCAGGAAGCCACTAGAAAGACCTAGAAATGACTTCAAAGCCAATCAAGTTATAAATTAATGCCTAGCGTTTTAGAATATGGAAATAAGTAAACGATCAGAATTTGTAAAAACGTGAACGTAAAAATGCGCTTCCCTTGATAACATCAAGTTCTCGTTACAACATGTCATACCAAATTGCTGCCAGATAAACTCAAGAGACAAATCGCTAATTTCAGCAGAATCTACTACTTAGATATTGAAAGAGGTACTGATCTTGCTATGCTCAGCTCATATTATTTATATTCATAACCAGCCCTACGAAAGCAAGATGGAGAAAAACCAACTCAAGGTAACATTTTTTTAGCTGCTTTGAATGACTAAGCAGATCGTTTAAAATGTTAGTATGCTTACTTGATCTTATTCATAATTATCATTAGCCCTGGGAAATCAAGACCTGCCAGTATCAAGCACTAGCTTTGATCAGGGACAAGGTAACAAGTTTCCGTTTTGCTGCTAGTTTTTGAACCGCTTTGATTAACTAAGCAGATCTGCCAAACATATGTTACTATTCTCAATTCATCTTATTTGTATTCATCGTTTCAAAATAAAAACACTAAAATTGACTCAAGATCAATCAAAAATGTCAAGTAGGTATGAAATTAAGAACAGAGAAACGAAACTCCAAATGCTAAATTGAACTGTGCTAAAGTGGGTTTTCCTTTCCGTCAAAGCGTCAAATTTCACTTCCGGTGGGGTACAAAACCGCGAGGCCAAAAACAGGGGAGTGGGAATGATTGTGACGTCATTTCAGGACTTGAAGCTGCGCGAAAAACAAATTTCTCCGACATTTTCTGATTCAGAGCCAATAAATTCGCTAAAAAATGGTACAAAAAGGCACTGTTTATAAGAAAATAAGAAAATGTCGGAGAAATCTGTTTTTAGCAAAGCTTCAAGTCCTGAAATGACGTCACAAACGTAGAGAGCAGTACCATCATAACTAAAACATAACAATCGTGTGTAGATTTTATTTGGATGCCGTTTCCATGTTAAATAATCTGATTAACCCAAAGGCGCAAGAAACAAATACAAAAGCAAATGTTAATACCAACAGTAACAGCGTTTGCGACATGTTCACGACCTTTAAAGTGCCCCTGTGACAAAAGATAAATTATTTTTTTCCTTTGGATATCAAAACTATGTTAACTAAACACTAAGTGACCCAAGTTTTAATCATTGATTTAAAAAAGGCACCTGTTTATTTTAACTGGAACTTTCCTATTTAATGATCCGCCATTACTAAATTTAAGTTCTTGAGAGAGCTTGATCGAGGAGAAAATGACGTCAAAGGCTCACTAGTTTAAGAATGCAATGCGTGTGTACGCTGCAGAATTAATATGCCGCACGGGAGTATTGGGCTTTCACACTTTTAAACTCGCACTTTGCATACATAATAAGCTGCGTTCACACGCTGAAATTTTAAGCTGGTGAGCCTTTGACATCACTTTTCCCGGATCCAACCCTCTGAGGTCAAATCGGTCAGGTTTGAACGTGGGTAATAACGGATCGTTAAATCCAAAACTTTTACTCAAAGTAAACAGCCTTTTGATAAAAATGAAAGGTCAGAATTTTGCCAGTCAAGTGTTAAGCAGACACACTTTCAGAATCTGAAGAAAAAAAGAAGTGATTTTTTTGATCACAGGGGCACTTTAAGGTGGCTGGAAATAGTTTCCAGTACTTTCCAAGACATAGAGTTTGGTGGGTCATTATAACCACTCTTTATCGGTTAATGCCTCAATCATGGTATTAACAAACTGCCCAGTCATTGGTGAACAAGTTGCTGTTAATTTTGTGGCACAATAGGTTACCATAGTAACAATATGACCTGCTGAAAACACCCTTAATTTTAACTTTAAGCGCTTATAACTCAAAAACGAGCTCGGTGACCCTCATTTTTTATTATCTAATTGTAATTAGCATGATAAGGTGCAACTTAAATTTTCGAAAATCTAAGGTGGCTCAGAACCCCCTTAACAGAATTTTTTTAAACTTTGCAGAAAGTTGCACCTTATCATGCTAATTACAAGTTGTCGAGACATGACTGAATCTCAAAGCAGTAGTATTTAACAGAAGCTTCTGTATTTAATTAATTAATCCCCAAATTGATGTGGCGGTATTGCGCTAAAATGCTTGCGACATTTTATTTCCGTGCGGAGATCGGGGGACTTCGTGAGCGCAAGAAAAACTGGGAGCAGGGGGAGGGGCTTGTAAAGATTTGTCACGTCAAAAAGCACGTGTGGGAGAGGGTGAGGAGCGCGAGCGCACGCTGGATGGCGTGTTTGGGATTTGGGCAGAAGGGGCACACACTCTTGTTGAGTAGGGAGAGAGTAAATAAAGGAACGAAAAGAATGAATAGCTTACCTTTCTGTCCTCTTGTCATCACTCTCCCACAAGGTTTTTTGACGAAAAAAGTTTTACAAAATCCTTCGCTAACTCCCATTTATTATCGCAGAATCTCGCTAAAACGCTTCAGGTATTAATTTACGACAATTTTGTTTCCGTGCGGAGACCGGCTGACTTCGAATACGTAAGAAAAACAACGAACCAGGGGAGGGGTTTGTAGAGATTTGTTGTGTCAAAACGCATGTACGGGAGAATGAGGGGAGCGCAAGCGCGCGCTGGATGACGTGTTTGGGATTTAGGTAACGGTACGATCATGTTGCGAAAAGTGAATTGAGACAAAACTTTGCAAAAGTCGCTGAAATTCTCCGACTGTCGCAAAAGTATTTGAAAACAAATTCGGCCAAGTTGTAGAAAAACTTTCCGACCTCATTTTGTGTTTGTTTGCTTTCGTGAAAGCAACGAAATTTAGAGATTCGGGCGAATGTTTGCAGTGCGTTCAAAATGTTTTGGCAAAGAGTTGCCTCCCTTGTCAAATATTATACAAACCAAAAAAACAATTTTTGCTGAGCGCGGAAAGGCCTAGGTACGAGTTTAGTGCTAGAGTGTTACGCAGGATTTTTAAGGTCATTCCACTGAAATAAAACCTACACTGAGATTTTTCTCAAACTTTGCCAATTGATTGTTTATATTATAGGAACTTAAATTTGCGAATCAAAATAAGGGGTCTCCATGTTCGCTTAGGAGCAACAGCACCTTGTTTACTCCATATAAATCCTTATAATAGCACCATGATTATAGTCACGATTGCTTGCTAAATTCACGTTTCGGACGATTGTTTTTTGCTCAACACTGAGAATTGGCCCATATTTATTTTACATAGAGAAATTATCTACTGAATTCAAAACAACAGAAAAAATGATAGGTCACCGTATGACGATTTACTTCTCCGGCGAGGTCCAGTCGTAGAGAAAAAGCCGCCATTTTCTTATGTGCGCGCGCTAATCACGCGTAAAATTATGCGCAGTAGGGATGCGCAATGCAATACTGAGGAATGACCTTAAGCAGCGGTTTTCCCAGTAAAATCTCCCAAGATAAAAGAGATGACAAGAGGAGACAAAGGTAAACTATTCATTCTTTTTATTCCTTTATTTACTCTCTCCCTCAGTCAGCAAGATTGTGTGCTCCCTGTGGTTACATGTGAAAGCACAACTTGCGTTTTATTTTATATATTTTTTCCTTCTAGAGCTAGACCAGATGAAAAGAGAAAATAAAGCGCTTCAACAAGGTAAAAATTTTGTTCATTTGTTTGTTTGTGTCCTTAGGTTCCACTGCTTTGTGCCCTTCGTTCTTGAATGATAATTTGATTACATTTCTGCATTTGGCCTCAAAATTGTACTTTATTCTTTTATAAGGAACTGAAGAGATAAAGAAAGTTGTTGCATGTCAAAACACGACTTTATTGGTGACTTTGAGAAAAGCTTCCAGGAAAGCATCATGTAAAACTCGGAGATGGGACAAAGTTATTATGATTGGCAGAGTCTGCATCGTCCAATATCATATATTCTCGTTTTATTTTAGATACATTTATTTTTTTATTATGTAAGCGTTTGAAGTTGTTCTTCTCTTTGTTCTTTGTTTCTAACCCTATGAAAGAGAGAGTAGAGCGTTTAGGATACGACGTTGCCCTCAAACCGCCTGGGGACGGCGATTGGTTTTATGGCTCGAAAAAAACCTACACTCCTTTGTGCCCTTCGTTCTTGAATTTTGATTGTCTAAAACTACCTATTACGTTTTTGCTAATTGCTTGAAAATTGTACCTTATTCTTTTACATGTGAAAACAAGACTTATTTTTTATTTAACATACATTTTTTCGTTTTAGAGCTAGAGGAGATGAAGAAAAAAAAGCAAAAGCTCGAACAAGGTAAAAACCTTTGTTAGTTCATTTGTTTGTTTGTGTCCGTAGGTTCCACTTCTTTATGCCCTTCGTTCTAAAATTTTGATTTTCACTGTCACACATTTTGTCTAGTTATGAGCTCAGCTTTCGTAGCTTGGCATGAATACTGTACGTCGACAAGACTAAATCAAGTCCACAAACTTTTGTTATTAAAAATGTTGGCTAGAAGCCAGCAAAATCTCGGTTGGAATAAATGACCTACATAGACTAAACATTTAAGAAGCCTAAGAACGGACGATGAAAAACCAACAAAAAGTTCACGGGAAGATCCAAAACCTGACACAATTTCGCCGAGAAAGTGAAAACAAGCTGAGCATTTTACTAAATTTTGTTATTTTTTTATTACATGTCCAGTCTTAGAGAGAAAGAAAGTTGTTACATGTGAAAGCACGACTTATGTTTTATTTTATATACTTTTTTCCCTTCAGACAAACAAGAGCTTCAGCAAGGTGAGAACCTTTGTTTGTTCATTTGTTTGTTTATGTTTTTAGACTCAACTTCTTTATGCCCTTCGTTCTTGAAGTTTGATTGTCACCAGGAGGGAGGGGGTGACTCTATTGTTTTCGCGTATCTGTCAGAGACCGACTCATCACTGCCAGGGTGACGTCACATAGCAACAAGTCGAAGCTTCGCTCGGCTTGCCCAGATTTGGCGACGGGACTCCATTGAATTCAAAGAAAAAGAGGATAATACGTATGGGTTATTGACCAAGTGTGAGGTCAAGATGGCTGGATGTTGGCCAAGTTCTTTTTTTGCGTGTTCATGGACCGAGACGAAGTCGAGGTCCATAAACTCGCAAAAAAAGAACGAGGCCAATATCCAGCCATCTTGACCGAACAAACTTGGTCAATAAAGGATTTATTATATGGCTTTTGGTGAAATTTTGCTTTCTGGATGCAGCGGGTAGTGCCGAGCGGGCAAGATGGCTCCATCTTGCCCGCTCGGGTAGCCAATCACAGCGCGCGATTTGGTTCATCTTGCCCGCTCACGGAGCTAGCCATATAATAAAAGCTATTATTGCGCTATTATTCATTAACTTGGCGCAAATGTGCAAGCTTTGTAGTGGATATTGTCTGTGAATACAACTGTTTGTTGTTTTGTGTGCGTTTTTTGTTCCAAATTTTATTGAAAACAAATCGGGTCAAGTGGGGTACCGCCATCTTGACTTGACTTGTCAAGTAAAGGCCACTCAAGATGCCCGCCGTTTTCTCTTCAAGTTTTCAACAGAAGGACCTCATAATAAGAGGTTTTGTTCCTTTTTTATATAACTTTCAAGCCATTGTTAGTTTTTCTCAATGCGATGAGCCATTTTGTTCAACAATCCTTTTGAGTGCGAGGGCGTACATGTCGGTTTGATTTCTCCCGTGTTAAACTTTGTTCGATTGGTGAAAGGTCAAGAGTGTCTATGTTTACCAGCTGTTAGCTGGTTGAATGCTTGTGTTTTTAAATTTTGTGGGGTAGATGACTGCCTGTGTGCTCCAGAAGGGCTAACCTTCAGAATACCCGGCCACGATCGCGTGACATTAAATGCCTGCTCCCGTAGTCCCGCAGTCAATAAATATTTGCTTATGGAAACAAAAGAGAGAAAACTTAATGTATACACGAAACAACAAGCGTGCCACACATGAATATACCTCGTTCTAAAATCCATCAGCCGAAACAAGCGCGCAAGTTACACATGAAAAGACTTCGTTCTATAAACCATGAGCCGAAACCCGGAGTTTTAATATTCATTTTATCCACTGCGGGACTGCGGGAGCAATAGTTTTACTCGTCTTACTTTCATAGTAATAGTTTTACTCGTCTTACGTTCATCAACCCATAAAATGGCGATACTCATCGTTACGTCTCCTATTGTCATTAATGTGCCAACCAGAGGTTTATTGGCTCTCGAAACAAAGGATTCTTTTGTTCTGTGGTTGGCACAATTTAAATATCAAAAGACTTGTTTGTAAACAGTGAACATCGCTAGACAACACCACTGCGGGACTGCGGGAGCAAGCGTTTAATGTCACGCAATCGTGGCCAGGTATTCTCAGGAAGTCACTCTCCAAATGCTATTGCATTAACTCTGAAGGGATTGTTGATATGAACCATAAGAACTGAAGGCTTAATTCTCAGCAGCAGAGCTAACTTAAGATACCATGTACCAAACCTCCTATTCTGGGATCAGGACATCTCCGCATTTCTGCGTGGGCTCCGGAAAAAACAGTTTCAACATTTTTTTCGCTTGCGAATCGCGGAAAATGCTTTTTTAGCCGCTTGAAACTGGCTGCTTGAACCCGAAATTGTCGGCCATTTTGGCGCGGCCAAACCAGCCTAATGACGTCATGAGTTGTATACATCTCAGAACTCAGAGTAAACCCCGAGTGAGCATGGAGTGTGACCCGAACGTCAAAAGGCCAAAGAGTCACTGGGCAAGTACTGTGTAGCTGGTGGCCCTGGAAACGTGAGTTGTACCAATATGTCGAAAACAGAAGGCATATCAATGCATATGTTCCCGCGTGATGAAACAATTCGCGAAAAATGGGTTCGCTTCGTCCAAAGGCATAGGGCAAAATGGGAACCATCCCCCAGCATCTTCTTCACCGCTATATTGATCGGTTTCGCTTTCTTCCGAAGAAAAATCGCCCAACATTTCCTCTTTATCCGACATAATTTCCGACCGTGTAACAACAAACAACGTAAGAGAAAAGAACCAAGATGGCGAATTGTATACAACTCGTGACGTCATCAGTCTTAATCATTTGGTTCCAGGCCCCGGACACCGTTTGGAGCAAAAATGCTGTTTTCAAGCTTAAAAAATACCACTTTCCGGTTTCTTTTGGCAAAAACGAATTCGCTCACGATGACTAGCGTATTTCCAAGTACAAAATAACACCATAATCTCCGATACAAAAATTTCGTTTCAGTAACACTTTAATCTTTGTCGACGTCTCAGGCACTTGTTAGTATGTTTCTACTCAAAATATGAGGCTTTCGAATAACTTATCCTACCGAAAATTACTGCAAAGAAGTCTTTCATATATTTTGAATCCTAAGTAACATTGAACAAAGTAATGGAATCATCAAAAAGTTAGAAATTTCCACATTTCTTTCCGTTAACGAACCAAAAAATTTGGCCGCCATATCGAAAATTTAAAAACACAAGCATTCAACCAGCTAACAGCTGGTAAACATAGACACTCTTGACCTTTCACCAATCGAACAAAGTTTAACACGGGAGAAATCAAACCGACATGTACGCCCTCGCACTCAAAAGGATTGTTGAACAAAATGGCTCATCGCATTGAGAAAAACTAACAATGGCTTGAAAGTTATATAAAAAAGGAACAAAACCTCTTATTATGAGGTCCTTCTGTTGAAAACTTGAAGAGAAAACGGCGGGCATCTTGAGTGGCCTTTACTTGACAAGTCAAGTCAAGATGGCGGTACCCCCACTTGACCCGATTTGTTTTCAATAAAATTTGGAACAAAAAACGCACACAAAACAACAAACAGTTGTATTCACAGACAATATCCACTACAAAGCTTGCACATTTGCGCCAAGTTAATGAATAATAGCGCAATAATAGCTTTTATTATATGGCTAGCTCCGTGAGCGGGCAAGATGAACCAAATCGCGCGCTGTGATTGGCTACCCGAGCGGGCAAGATGGAGCCATCTTGCCCGCTCGGCACTACCCGCTGCATCCAGAAAGCAAAATTTCACCAAAAGCCATATAATAAATCCTTTATTGACCAAGTTTGTTCGGTCAAGATGGCTGGATATTGGCCTCGTTCTTTTTTTTGCGAGTTTATGGACCTCGACTTCGTCTCGGTCCATGAACACGCAAAAAAAGAACTTGGCCAACATCCAGCCATCTTGACCTCACACTTGGTCAATAACCCATACGTATTATCCTCTTTTTCTTTGAATTCAATGGAGTCCCGTCGCCAAATCTGGGCAAGCCGAGCGAAGCTTCGACTTGTTGCTATGTGACGTCACCCTGGCAGTGATGAGTCGGTCTCTGACAGATACGCGAAAACAATAGAGTCACCCCCTCCCTCCTGGTGACAATCAAACTTCAAGAACGAAGGGCATAAAGAAGTTGAGTCTAAAAACATAAACAAACAAATGAACAAACAAAGGTTCTCACCTTGCTGAAGCTCTTGTTTGTCTGAAGGGAAAAAAGTATATAAAATAAAACATAAGTCGTGCTTTCACATGTAACAACTTTCTTTCTCTCTAAGACTGGACATGTAATAAAAAAATAACAAAATTTAGTAAAATGCTCAGCTTGTTTTCACTTTCTCGGCGAAATTGTGTCAGGTTTTGGATCTTCCCGTGAACTTTTTGTTGGTTTTTCATCGTCCGTTCTTAGGCTTCTTAAATGTTTAGTCTATGTAGGTCATTTATTCCAACCGAGATTTTGCTGGCTTCTAGCCAACATTTTTAATAACAAAAGTTTGTGGACTTGATTTAGTCTTGTCGACGTACAGTATTCATGCCAAGCTACGAAAGCTGAGCTCATAACTAGACAAAATGTGTGACAGTGAAAATCAAAATTCAAGAACGAAGGGCATAAAGAAGTGGAACCTAAGGACACAAACAAACAAATGAACAAACAAAGGTTTTTAGCTTGCTCGAGCTCTTGGTTTTTTTTCTTCATCTCCTCTAGCTCTAAAAGGAAAATATGTATATAAAATAAAAAATAAGTCTTGTTTTCACATGTAAAAGAATAAGGTACAATTTTCAAGCAATAAGCAAAAACGTAATAGGTAGTTTTAGACAATCAAAATTCAAGAACGAAGGGCACAAAGGAGTGTAGGTTTTTTTCGAGGCATAAAACCAATCGCCGTCCCCAGGCGGTTTGAAGGCAACGTCGTATCCTAAACGCTCTACTCTCTCTTTCATAGGGTTAGAAACAAAGAACAAAGAGAAGAACAACTTCAAACGCTTACATAATAAAAAAAATGTATCTAAAATAAAACGAGAATATATGATATTGAACGATGCGGACTCTGCCAATCATAATAACTTTGTCCCATCTCCGAGTTTTACATGATGCTTTCCTGGAAGCTTTTCTCAAGGTCCCCAATAAAGTCGTGTTTTCACATGTAACAACTTTCTTTATCTCTTCAGTTCCTTGTAAAAGAATAAAGTACAATTTTGAAGCCAAATGCAGAAATGTAATCAAATTATCATTCAAGAACGAAGGGCACAAAGCAGTGGAACCTAAGGACACAAACAAACAAATGAACAAAGTTTTTACCTTGTTGAAGCGCTTTATTTTCTCTTTTCATCTGGTCTAGCTCTAGAAGGAAAAAATATATAAAATAAAACGCAAGTTGTGCTTTCACATGTAACCACAGGGAGCACACAATCTTGCTGACTGAGGGAGAGAGTAAATAAAGGAATAAAAAGAATGAATAGTTTACCTTTGTCTCCTCTTGTCATCTCTTTTATCTTGGGAGATTTTACTGGGAAAACCGCTGCTTAAGGTCATTCCTCAGTATTGCATTGCGCATCCCTACTGCGCATAATTTTACGCGTGATTAGCGCGCGCACATAAGAAAATGGCGGCTTTTTCTCTACGACTGGACCTCGCCGGAGAAGTAAATCGTCATTTTTTCGAAAACAGCTACGGTGACCTATCATTTTTTTCTGTTGTTTTGAATTCAGTAGATAATTTCTCTATGTAAAATAAATATGGGCCAATTCTCAGTGTTGAGCAAAAAACAATCGTCCGAAACGTGAATTTAGCAAGCAATCGTGACTATAATCATGGTGCTATTATAAGGATTTATATGGAGTAAACAAGGTGCTGTTGCTCCTAAGCGAACATGGAGACCCCTTATTTTGATTCGCAAATTTAAGTTCCTATAATATAAACAATCAATTGGCAAAGTTTGAGAAAAATCTCAGTGTAGGTTTTATTTCAGTGGAATGACCTTAAAAATCCTGCGTAACACTCTAGCACTAAACTCGTACCTAGGCCTTTCCGCGCTCAGCAAAAATTGTTTTTTTGGTTTGTATAATATTTGACAAGGGAGGCAACTCTTTGCCAAAACATTTTGAACGCACTGCAAATATTCGCCCGAATCTCTAAATTTCGTTGCTTTCACGAAAGCAAACAAACACAAAATGAGGTCGGAAAGTTTTTCTACAACTTGGCCGAATTTGTTTTCAAATACTTTTGCGACAGTCGGAGAATTTCAGCGACTTTTGCAAAGTTTTGTCTCAATTCACTTTTCGCAACATGATCGTACCGTTACCTAAATCCCAAACACGT
>JAHPZR010043446.1:12500-14063 GCA_019787425.1 Platygyra sinensis | reverse complement strand
CCGAGCAAGAACCGCCCGGCCTACGGCCGCGTAGTAAAAAAAAACCCAAAGCAAAACCATGAACCGTGTGCGCCTACCGCTGCGCGGTGAATTATTCTTGTTACTATCGCTTAGTTTTTCTACTGGAAACTGATTAAAATTATTCTAATTGATATCGCTTAAGTTGCGATGAACAGTCATTTCTTCATATCTTTGTCTGCAGTTCAAATAATTACATGATCTTTCACATATTCAATTATGTTCTTCACCATCGAATCCCACTCAAGCGTTACTTTTTTTCAGGCTTTTAAGTGTCCATGAGGTAAAAATAGTTTGTGCTTATTTGAAATGCTTTTCAAAGAAAAGAAGAATAGCGTTTTCCTTTTTGGAATACCTTTTTTTCGTTTTAAAAATATTCACGTTTTTGTACTACGTAAACGAGGAAAATAGTTCCACTTCAGTGATAAAATACTGAATCAAGAATATATCTAAAAATATTGGGACAGTGATCTTCAAACTTGATCACTAGGTCTGTCGAATTATGCTCGAAAAATGGAGTATTATGCTTTCGCGCGTCACCGGTGAAACAAAAGTATTATGCTCAAAATTATGCTTGGCTGGAGGTATAATACTGAAATTATGCCGGACTAAAATAACACTTCTACCACACTCCCCATAGGCCCATACCTATTAATAAACATTCCTAGTCTTTCAGTTTTGAAAGAAATGTTAGACATTTGGTGATTTAAACGAGGGTTGTCGAATAAACACGAACTGATACGACACGTATAATGGCATCTTCCTTTTTGCACGACCCGTTCGATTCGTACGAGTTGTACATGTTGTGAGGCCATTGTTTACGGGTCGTACAGTTGGTGGACTGCATATCGTTAGAGGGACTTGGAGCGTATATACAAGTTTACGACCCGTACAACTCGTACGAGTCGTACAGGTCGTAAAACAATAGTTTACGGTTCGTACAGTTGATGAACTGCATACCATTAGAGGGACTTAGAGCGTATATACAAGTCCACGACCCGTACGAGTCGTACGGGTCGTGAAACAATAGTTTACGGCTCGTACAGTTGGTGAACTGCATACCATTAAAGGGACTTGGAGCGTATATACAAGTCCACGACCCGTACGACTCGTACAAGTCGTACGGGTCGTGAAACAATGGTTTACGAGTCGTACAGCTAGTGAACTGGCGTCTGATGCAGTGAAGGTCAACGGCGGCGCCAACAATAAGTGAATTGGAGCATTGTCTCATCAAGGACATGCCAAAGGCTGTATCTACTGTTGATAGCAGATATTTGTTTTGTAAACACTGCATGCTTGCCAAAATACTTGATTCCATCGCATGTCCAGAATCCATTGGTGTTCATAAATCTTTTCGCGCCTTGGTCACTTCGCCCCCACCATAAGTGAGTTAGCTCCATAATCGAAGTCATTTCGCTCCATGTAAGAAATTAGTGAAATAATGTCTTAATATACTTTTCTCCACACGAATTCCTAGTAGTGATAGAGAATCTTTTAATATACCCTAAGCAGTTGAGGTTAAGGTCGTATTCCGAATTTTCAAGT
>JAHPZR010043446.1:5000-10000 GCA_019787425.1 Platygyra sinensis | reverse complement strand
TCACGGGTTGTATAAGTTCGACACTGTCATCAGTATGTAAATATCTATGCAGTTCAGTTCACCAATTGTACGACTCGTGAACCATTTTTTCACGACCCGTACGACCCGTAAACCATTGTTTCACGACCTGTTCGGGTCGTACGAGTCGTGTCAAGCCATTCACGGGTCGTATCTGTTCGACAGTACTGGACAAGGATGATTTAAACATTTGAGGAGCAAGTGCCAATCACCGCACCGGTGCAAAAAGTGTAACACCGGTGCAGATTACACACCGTAATTCTGGGTTATGATTTACAGAAAGACTATGAAAGATTTTGTAGGCAAATAATATCATGTAAAGCAAACTTTGTTCGCAAACTTTGAAAAAAGTTTTTCCGAATGCCAAAAAAATGGCTTCAAGAAACATCTTCCGGCACCTTTTTCGCGTGAATTTTTTCATGTTTGTATTATTAATAAGTAATCATACGGTTTTTCACGTTCAATTTGAAATTAATTTGCACTTGTGAGGTTTTCAAAAACCTGAAATTGCGGCTCGTGCAATTTCAGCTTTTTGAAAAACTCACTCGTGCAAATTAATTTCAAATTGAACTCGAAACCGTATGATTACCTATACAAATCAGGCTGCTGATAGCCAATCACGTTCGGGAATTTTGTAATAGTTTTGATTAATAATGGTAATAGGACTGAGTGGAGTCCAATTCGGTCTGTAATCATACGAGTGATATTTAGTGAGTTTAAGCATGGCGTTTACGGCAGACGGTAAACGGCAAAGATGACCTCTGAGTTTGCGTTCTTTTCTTCTAATTCTTAATTAAATCACATAAAATAGAAAAATGTCTCCTACTATTCACCACAAATACAAATATTTTCACTCTACTATTCAAAGAGCTAAAGACAGACGGCAAAAGTTTCATTTTTGCCGTTTGCCGTTTGGCGTAACGTCAAGCTTAATCCTCTATTAACAAAATCGGACGACCGCGAAGCGGGAGTCCGGTCCGATTTGTTAATCACAAGTATGATAACAGACTGAATTGGAAGACACGATGTCCTGTTACCAATTAATCAAAACTATGACAAAATTCGAGAAACGAACAAAGCATCGATTGAGCGCTGAACGATTTTAAAACGTTGTTATGAATGCTGAAAAACCCAGCAGTTTACTCAACAAAGTGCACCGCAACAGCGCGCGCAAAATGGCGCGTACTGTCCAATTACAAGCATGACGTGTGCAACTGTCCAATTAGTATAGGAAATCGGTCTGTTCGAGAAACAATTAGGGATTAATTGTACGCGTGAACAGATCGGACTTTTTAGTAATTTCCACGAGTGCCGGGCTGCCGCAGCCACGAGTGGAAATTAAAAAATGTCCGATCTGTTCACAAGTACAATTAATCCCTAATTGTTTCGAGAAAGAAGACCGATTTCCTTTTAATAATACGGCAACCGTAAATACAAGCTTCTGGCTAACGTCGTTTTGCTATAGA
The DNA here is from genome assembly GCA_019787425.1 of Platygyra sinensis. Classification (NCBI taxonomy): domain Eukaryota; kingdom Metazoa; phylum Cnidaria; class Anthozoa; order Scleractinia; family Merulinidae; genus Platygyra; species Platygyra sinensis. Next base: position 8,516 of record JAHPZR010043446.1, on the reverse strand, counting down.
GGGTTCCTAGAATGAAGCAACGGTGTGATAAAATATGTTAGTTTTGTTACTTTAATTTTCTCAACAATTTTCGCCAAAGTTCTCGGTACGATAATATTTTTCTTTCGAAAACGAGCCACATAGACGAGCAATATCCAAGTTTGTAACATTACGTTCAATTTCATTGGCTTTGAAGCTGTCAAAACTCTGAACGCATGAGCGACTTTTTGATGAATAATCAACATGTACAGGAAAGGAAATGCACGTCGAAACCAGTCGACACGGTATCAAAAAGCGTTTTATTTTGTTTACAAACGTGAAAACGTTTTAAGAAACGTTTACAGCCTTGATTTAAACTATGACACGGAGCTAAAGATACAAGGACGAGTTCATTCCGGAAAACTGAGGATAACCGTGCAAACACAAGTGAAGTTGAAGTGGGAAGACTAGTTCAAAGTGTTCGTCAACAAGGTTTGTAAGTTTTTAAGATTTTTTAATAATTGCATTGCTTGGTCGTTCAGAAACGCCAGCTGGACATTTTTCTCACTAGTCGCCACCATTCCTGGAACGACCATCCTTCCTTGAAGCTTTATAGGAGATATTCTCATCTTTGTGGGGTTTGACTCGGCAAACACGACATACACGCAGCCATTTTCATTTTTTGCAGACTTGAAGTGTTCATTGCGAGAGTTGAAGTTTTCTTGCCTTCCTCTTACACCAAAATGCGCCCTGTAGTCCTCGGGGGTCTCTGGCTCGCAGATGCTGTTTTTTTTTTCTGTAACTACTTTAATTCGGTGTAGAAATCTCCGAGAACCTCTTCAAGATCTTCGAGCGAGAGATTTTTAATGGCTTTCAGATTTTCTCTCCAAATATCTGCGTACCTAAGTTTCGTTCGATTTTGTTTTTGTTTTTGTTTACTACTGCTTCTTCATACCAAGCTTTTTTTGTTTGTCGTCAACGTCAAACCTGAATTTGTCCGATCAAATGCGACCGATACAATTAAAATTTAATTGTTCAGTTATCGATACAAATAGGGATAAATTGTTCAGCTTCCAACCAATCAGAAGCGAGTATTTACGTTACAGTATTATTAATGCTCAAATCAGGCTGCTGATAGCTAATCGTGTTCGAGAATTTTGTAATAGTTTTGATTAATTCAGAACAACGCGCGCAGGATTTGACAGTTAACTTGATAGACTCGTTAACTTGATAGACATGTTACATGTCATGAAATGAGTTAATACCGGAAATTATCTGTACATTGTAACATCCGGTTTTTTCTTACAAAATAAAGTCGAGAAGATTTGTCTAATATCTTGGGGGCGTTTTTAATAAAACAATTATTCCACACGCGCTTGTTGGATATGAGATGATTATAGTCAATGAGGCGCGAAGCGCCGGGTTGGCTATAGATCTGTCATCTCATATCCAACGCGCGCTCGTGGAATAATTAACGATTAGACCCGTAGCCCTTTCGGGCTACGGGTCAATAGCCTATGAGGCGAAGCCGAATGGGCTATTGACCCGTAGCCCGAAAGGGCTACGGGTCTAATCGTTAATTATTCCACGAGCGCGCGTTGGATATGAGATGACAGATCTATAGCCAACCCGGCGCTTCGCGCCTCATTGACTATAATCATCTCATATCCAACAAGCGCGTGTGGAATAATTGTTTTATTAAAAACGCCCCCAAGATATTAGACAAATCTTCTCGACTTTATTTTGTAAGAAAAAACCGGATGTTACAATGTACAGATAATTTCCGGTATTAACTCATTTCATGACATGTAACATGTCTATCAAGTTAACGAGTCTATCAAGTTAACTGTCAAATCCTGCGCGCGTTGTTCTGAATTAATCAAAACTATTACAAAATTCTCGAACACGATTAGCTATCAGCAGCCTGATTTGAGCATTAATAATACTGTAACGTAAATACTCGCTTCTGATTGGTTGGAAGCTGAACAATTTATCCCTATTTGTATCGATAACTGAACAATTAAATTTTAATTGTATCGGTCGCATTTGATCGGACAAATTCAGGTTTGACGTTGACGACAAACAAAAAAAGCTTGGTATGAAGAAGCAGTAGTAAACAAAAACAAAAACAAAATCGAACGAAACTTAGGTACGCAGATATTTGGAGAGAAAATCTGAAAGCCATTAAAAATCTCTCGCTCGAAGATCTTGAAGAGGTTCTCGGAGATTTCTACACCGAATTAAAGTAGTTACAGAAAAAAAAAACAGCATCTGCGAGCCAGAGACCCCCGAGGACTACAGGGCGCATTTTGGTGTAAGAGGAAGGCAAGAAAACTTCAACTCTCGCAATGAACACTTCAAGTCTGCAAAAAATGAAAATGGCTGCGTGTATGTCGTGTTTGCCGAGTCAAACCCCACAAAGATGAGAATATCTCCTATAAAGCTTCAAGGAAGGATGGTCGTTCCAGGAATGGTGGCGACTAGTGAGAAAAATGTCCAGCTGGCGTTTCTGAACGACCAAGCAATGCAATTATTAAAAAATCTTAAAAACTTACAAACCTTGTTGACGAACACTTTGAACTAGTCTTCCCACTTCAACTTCACTTGTGTTTGCACGGTTATCCTCAGTTTTCCGGAATGAACTCGTCCTTGTATCTTTAGCTCCGTGTCATAGTTTAAATCAAGGCTGTAAACGTTTCTTAAAACGTTTTCACGTTTGTAAACAAAATAAAACGCTTTTTGATACCGTGTCGACTGGTTTCGACGTGCATTTCCTTTCCTGTACATGTTGATTATTCATCAAAAAGTCGCTCATGCGTTCAGAGTTTTGACAGCTTCAAAGCCAATGAAATTGAACGTAATGTTACAAACTTGGATATTGCTCGTCTATGTGGCTCGTTTTCGAAAGAAAAATATTATCGTACCGAGAACTTTGGCGAAAATTGTTGAGAAAATTAAAGTAACAAAACTAACATATTTTATCACACCGTTGCTTCATTCTAGGAACCCTCTATAGCAAAACGACGTTAGCCAGAAGCTTGTATTTACGGTTGCCGTATTATTAAAAGGAAATCGGTCTTCTTTCTCGAAACAATTAGGGATTAATTGTACTTGTGAACAGATCGGACATTTTTTAATTTCCACTCGTGGCTGCGGCAGCCCGGCACTCGTGGAAATTACTAAAAAGTCCGATCTGTTCACGCGTACAATTAATCCCTAATTGTTTCTCGAACAGACCGATTTCCTATACTAATTGGACAGTTGCACACGTCATGCTTGTAATTGGACAGTACGCGCCATTTTGCGCGCGCTGTTGCGGTGCACTTTGTTGAGTAAACTGCTGGGTTTTTCAGCATTCATAACAACGTTTTAAAATCGTTCAGCGCTCAATCGATGCTTTGTTCGTTTCTCGAATTTTGTCATAGTTTTGATTAATTGGTAACAGGACATCGTGTCTTCCAATTCAGTCTGTTATCATACTTGTGATTAACAAATCGGACCGGACTCCCGCTTCGCGGTCGTCCGATTTTGTTAATAGAGGATTAAGCTTGACGTTAC
>JAHPZR010043443.1:12500-14957 GCA_019787425.1 Platygyra sinensis | reverse complement strand
CCTCTTCCGCCACGTTCCCCCCCCCGCTCGCTCCACCCGTTGGCACACCCCCGAATGCTCGTAGCAGGCCCGCCTGTGCCACAGGCAGCGAGGTCATCAGTCACGTGCTAATAACCCCCCCCCCACACGACGGAGAAAATTTCGTCGTCCAACTCAACCCCAACTTTCCCAATCCCCACGCAGTTCGGCGTCCCCCTCGACCATTCCACTTTTTTTTTTTTTTGCGGGCGGTATGGGTCACTGTTGGGCTCAAAACAAGAGGCAAACAGTGTCTATTCGCTGCGTTATTAGTTCACCACTAAATTTTCTCTCGATTCTTGTTATGGTACAAATGATCACGTGACTTTGGCTAGTGTTCATGGCCGCGGAGAGGACACTATCAGCCCTTAAATTTTCCTCCTGTCGTTCATTGGCCATAAACTGATTCTCGGCGTGGTCGACGATCCTGTCCATTAGTATCAATCTAACTAGGCGTTCTATCACGAGGCGCCATGCTCTGATTGGCTACACTACTCACTATGTATTCTGTGAATAGATAGTGAGTAGCGTAATAGTGTGCGTCTTGTTAAGCAAAATGACGGCCGTTTCTTGGCGTTTTCGAAAGTGTTGAGAAGAGGATTTAGATAAGTTTCGAGAACGAACTAGTAGAATTCTATACTAAAAAGAATAATAATTCGATTTGTTCTTTTTCGCTCTCAGATTTCTATCGGCGCCTGGTAGAATCTCGACGGTCATAATCTAAATTGTAATGTTTAGTTCAATGGACTAAATTTTCCCTTTGTCGTAGCATTGGTCAAAACTGATCACGTGGTGTAAGATCTCGGCGCGGGTAGCTATCTGATACAGACGATAGTGCCCGCTCAGGGGAAGTGGCTCATCAAAAGACAAGCTTTCTGCATAGATTTATTAGATAATGATGAAATGAAGTTATCGTCACCATGTCGATTTTAGTTAGGATGAGAGAGCAAGGGGCGATCTTTTTTAGGTTGAAAACAGCGGTAAATTACTCGGGCAAATATTTTGTTTTAAGAACATCAAATTCCAAGGAGGCCACTATCAGGCCGATAGTTCCTCGACAGAAACACACTCTGTTGGTTTTAATTAGATGCCCCTCTGAGGGCATGCGTCCTGCTTTACCCATTCTATTGTGTCCCCGTGAATCGTGCCACTTTCCAGGTTTCTGTTGCTCTATAGCATCTTCAATACTGATCAGATCAAAATATTCTTATAACGTAACAGTGATTATGATGCGTCCTCGGGTTGACCTAGAAAGGAGGACAAGAATTACAGACAAGCATGTCAACATCTATGTTGGTAAGTAAGACCAAGAGGGCTAATTTTGAGGCTCTTTTACTACACCCGTCACGTGGCGCATGCACAGCCTGTAATTTGAAACTATGGTATAATGCGATTTTTTGGGACTTGATTTCACTGTTAGAATCGTGATCACAAGGGTGCATCTGAGAGCGACGACGGACGAGGCCCACACGTATAAGCCTTCAGGAGATGGTGAGGACCTGCACCTCGAGGAGGGCCTGATTCCTCGTTCCGGCGGAAGACCGAGGACAGCGGCCATGATGACCGAATAAGGGCACGTCGTAATAAATAATAATAATAAAAATCAGTCAAAACACCCATGTGTTTGTATTGAACAGACACGGACGTAGATACTGCTTATTCGATTGTTGATGAACCATGTTTTAAGTCACTGGGTAAGCGCTAAATTGTTAATTTTATCGATGAGACTTGAATTAAACTGGGCCTGTGATACATATATTGAACCTGGCTCTTGTTAATTGTGGAATGGAACAACAATCTCTGTTAGGGAATGTCCATTTTATGGGGTCAGGTTTTAAAAAGGATGTTTAAGTATCGGTAAATCATAGGCGAGTTTACAAGTTCAATTTGGAATTAATTTAGGCACGACGCGGAGTTTTTGCAAAAAAGCTGAAAATTGCATCGGAGCCGTTTCGCCGCTTCGGCGACCGAGTGCAAGTGCAGCTTTTTGAAACACACCCAGAAGGTCGCAAATTAATTTCAAATGAAGGACGTGAAGAAAAACGGTATGATTAGTAATAGTAATTGGACCGAGTGGAGTACAATTCAGGGAGTAATCGCGCGAGTAATTTCAAAATCTGATTTGAAATTACGAGCACGATTACTCCCTGAATTGTACGACACGAGATCCAATTACCAATTAATCGTATCTATAACAAATTTCGGAATTTAAAATGTCTTTTGAGAACTTCTTTTGAGCGAAAACGTCTGTAGCGCTTTTCCTAAGTTTTGAAAAACTGTAGAAAACATTGTCAAGAAAGCCATTAAAGCGCGCGTAATTGACGTGAAAATCACGTGGGTATCCAATTACAGGTGTCCGATTACAAAAAGTTCAAATCGGACACCTGTAATTGGACACCCACGTGATCGCGCGCCGGTTACTTGACAAATAGGCGCGGC
>JAHPZR010043443.1:0-5000 GCA_019787425.1 Platygyra sinensis | reverse complement strand
CAACTTGTGTGACATTGTGACAAAGGCTAGATAGTGTAACATGCGTGGCATAAACGGATCCCGACGTTCATTTTAAGTGAGCGCTGATACTAAAATACAAGCATCCATCAAGCATGAAACAGAAGTAAAGACCATTCATCGCAAAACATGGTTCCATGCAAGCCGGTCGTGTTCATTCAGGTGCACTTGACGAACTCACCTCTCAGAGATCAACCGGCAAGTGTTCGTTGTTGTTGTTTTTAACATTGTCGCACATAGTCCTCAAGTTCCTAGTGGCTAGTAGTAGTAGTAGTACAGGATTCAGTTGTCATAAAAACGGTAAATGAAAACTTTCTGCTTTTACCTTCTCCTAGGGTTACGTCGATCTGCGGGAGAAAGTACTAAAGGAGCTTATCAGGACGATGGCTACGGTTAACGGCCATTATTTAGGGTGTCACGAAAACTCAGACCCCGAAAACTCAGACCTCTCGATTTTGTTGAAAAAAAAAAACATTTGCATTTTTTCGAAAAAGATAACATTGTAAACTCGTCTCAATTCTTATCACCCAATGTTTTATGGTCACGCAATGTTCGTAGGCAACCGCCAGAAACAAGCTATATATTTGTCTTCTCCGGTTTGCCGTTGTGGCGTCGATTAAACAGTGAAAAACTAACAAGGTTTACAATAGCAGCTGACATTTTGATGACATTTCCTGGTGAACTTTTACCGAAGAAATAGAAGACACAGAGACGTTATAATGTTGTTCAAGTGTCAGTCTCTGTTGTCTCCACCGGAAACGACAGCGATAAACCGGAAGCATTGTGTGACCATAATACATTTGAGGCGAGTTTTGTACAGCGCCGCAAATGATTCCCGGGTGATAAGAATTGAGACGAATTTACAATGTAAGTCTTTTTCGAAAAAATGAAAATCTTTTTTTTCCGACAAAATCGAGGGGTCTGAGTTTTCGGGGTCTGAGTTTTCGAGGTCTGAGTTTTCGGGGTCTGAGTTTTCGGGGTCTGAGGTCTGAGGTCTGAGTTTTCGGGGTCTGAGTTTTCGTGACACCCCATTATTTACTTTTGAATTGATCAACTTTAACGCAACCTGCAGCTCAAAAATGGATCTCCAGCTTATCCAAGTACTAAAGGAAGCTTTTTGCCACTACTTAGAATGTCAACAAACGAACCTGAATGGTAGAAGACGTATTTTTGCCGAGTGCAAGGGTTATGCAAATGAACTTTGACACGAGCGATAGTTGTGTAAATACACTGATTGTGGCAGATTTTAATCTGTTGTCGCGTGCAATCCAAGGAGATACCCAGCGGTTTGAACTTATGGAACGGTTTATTAAGGTAAGAAATTTACTGTGATGTGCTTTTTAGCCTTCATTTAGACCCAACTTTTAAGATTTTCTTCCTCAAACTTGGCTAAATTTTAGTAGGTGAACAAAGGCCTCGGAGTAGGGTGTCTTCCAGCCTCTCTGGTAAGCTTAGAATTTTCCGAAAAGTTTCCATATTTCGTCAGTCAAAGTAATGAATGTACCTAAGAACTTCTACGAAAACGAAATTCTGCGAGCTGCATTTTAGGGGACGTAGCACGCTTCACAAAATCAGTGAATTTTACCTTTCAGATCGCGGTCGGCAACCTCAGCTCGGCCAAAATTCAATTTTGGCTCGTAGCAAAGCAAAAATAAGAAACTGGAAAATAATAAATTGCTTTTTTATATATATGAACCAAACCCTTTTCACTGACAAAAAATGAGGGAAAATTATTTTTGGTCCCGAAGTCGAGTGGACCGCTTTTAGAGAGACTGCCACTTAATAACCGAGAGTGAGGTCGTTACAGGAAAATCTCAAACTGAGGCCTTGCCGTATTGACCGAGCGATAGCGAGGTCAATATGGTAGGCCGCGGTTTGAGATTTTCCCGTAACGACCGAAGGGTCGAGGTTATTAAGTTGTTTATTATATGGCTAACGAAAAATTTCCAAAGAGAGAAAAAATCTTAATTCAAGGGGAAGTAGTTACTTCACATCCGGTGATACGCGCGCTTATCTATTCAAATTCACGGACAGCGAAGTAAGAATGGCTTCTCGATCCGCTTCATCGATAATGCGTTTGTCGTTATTTTCTTCAAAACAAGGTATAATAAAAGAATTATTAGATTCGGTTTTTGCGATATCCGGAATAATCAAGGTCTCGGTTGGTGTTATCAGCTTCAGCCTTCGGCTTCGGCTGATAACACATGCCTCGACCTTGATTATTCCGGATATCACAAAAACCTCATCCAATAATTGTTTATAGCTCGGGAGATAAATAATTTAAGTTTGAAAAATGGGTAAAATATGCAAATGAAATAACTGATGACGTCATACACTCAACCCAATTCACTACTTGCACAATACCATAATGCACCTCTTTTACCCCCCAAAAATTTTCCATACTCATTGTTCACAATTTCTCCTGGGACATGAACATGTCCCAAGAGTAATCTAAAACAATGCCTATGCAATTTTTTTTTTTTTTTTGGTGGGGGGGGGGGGGGGGGGTAAAAGAGGTGTATTATGGGATTTGTGCAAGTAGAGAATATTATATTGAGTATGTAAATAGAGCTATCTTGGCCAATTTGCAGTGCAAATCATTGAAACTTGGTAAGCTAATAGTCCTACAGGAAACACACCTATGGCTATAAAAAATTCCGTTGGCATGGCAATTCACTCTTTTCCAGTCCCTACCCACTTAATTTCAATATATTGGTGATTTTTAACTTGAAAATGTTAAAAAAGGCGGAAGATTTAAGTGATGTTAGACTCATTACGACATTTGCCCTATGTCGTATCGGGAAACGTCGACATCAGGTGAAATCGCCCATAAAATATGCAATTTTTGTTCGAATATTGCCTTTCGTTCCCAAACTAACTTGAAGAATATTTATTATTTTCCAAGTTGTAATGGTGGGTCGGTCACTCCAACACTCCTTCACCTCATCACTTCCCGTTAGACAATGGAAACCTGGTGGGGGCTTCCATACGAAAAAGTCGCAAGGAATGCCCCTCGGAAAATTTGAATTTAACAACTACGGGAGACTTGTGTGGACGTTGCCTGAGCCTCATTATACCCCTAAAAGATACCACTTAAAATGGAATAGGTTCGATTACTAGCTATTGTTCAAGAGAGGATCCCGTGGGCACTTGTAGACCAGACTCGCGTAATCGAGACTAGATCAGCAGAAATCAAGCCTGAAAACCTGAAATTAATAAATAAGAACGTTTCTTTTAGTTATTTCCTCTAGTGTACCCTAACGATACTTTGACAGCTAAAAATGGTGATGTTTCGACGTCAACACCGTAAGTGAGACCAGAATCCTTGATTTGTACCCGAGACGACGAAAATTTCTCAACCTCCCTCAGTTCCCTCCCGAGTTTTGAACATCAGGCGTTTAAGGCCGTTTCATGGTCGGTTGCACCGTGTCAAGTTAGTTATTCTTTGAATTCTGACCTAAGTACTCAATATCTTATCGCAGAAATGCTCTACATTGAATAAATTCTCTCACGAACGCTTTTGTAAACAGAAGCTACCTGTAATTATAGAAGTCTCTTTTAGAAAAAAAGCTCATTTACCGAAAGTGCCCGCTCATTCAGGTTTAACATGCTCGATTGCCGGAAAAGAAAAAAGAAGACACTGATCATGTTAAATGTTTTTTAAAAAAGGTCAACAGTCGAGAGAATTGAGGAGAATTCGAACGAAGTGTCCCGCTGTTTATTTATACGACTACTAGTTTCCATGGGAAAGTGAAGTGCTGCGAGTGAGGTTTATGTGGAAGATGTTTTCATGTCATTTAGGAAGTACTGTAGAGGGATAGTCGACATGAGCTACTAGTTAGAGGCAATAAACTGCAAGGCTGATGCTACGGGAAAAACGTTTCGAGACACCAACATGACCAGAACCGACAAAGCAGGATCGCAACTGTGGACAGCTGTTTCGCTCTTGTTGGAGCTCGTCAGCCCAGTGCAGCGAAGATATGTAACGCCAGCCAAGAACGAGCGCACATAAATTGCAAGATGACCCGTTCACTATATCAAGTTCCGTACTTTGAACTCACTTGCCATCCGAAACACGCGTTGGCACATCACGCGTTGGCTCTTGGCTGGCGTTACGTATCTTCGCTACACTGTGCTGACGAGCTCCAACAAGAGCGAAACAGCTGTCCACAGTTGCGATCCTGCTTTATCGGTTCTGGTCATGTTGGTGTCTCGAAACGTTTTTTCCGTAGTATCAGCCTTGCAGTTTATTGCCTTTATACACACTTTTTTTTAGATGGCCTTAAAATTGTGCGGTGAAAAACACGAAATTACGCGCAATTACAACGCCGAGCTACAACCAACCACACAAACTCTCAGAGCTACAAAATACTCAATTGAATCTACTTACAGTGACCTTCCTTGCTATTTAAAAGTGAGCAGAGGTAAACTTCCGTTGATTATTAATCGTCCATGGAAGTGTAAAAAGGGAAAAGATCGACGATTACCGCTAGTTCATTCACGAAACCTAGCTGAACATGACAATTTCACCCGCGCTGTTTCCCGCCGTTACCGTGACGGTGGTCAGAGATAGGAAAATCCGGACCGCGCTAAGAACCAATCAGATTGCAGGATTCGTTACTGTGCCCTCTTGGAAAAAAATAAGGTGGAAATAATACTGTCTTGCAGCTTGAATCCGACCACTCAGGAACACGAAGAAGTTCTTCACGGCCATGAACAATGGGGAAACCTAATTCATTAAAAATAGTGTTAACCAAAAACGGTTAAAAAAAATATCCGCCACAATCCTATCACATACAGTACTAGTGCATCGCAGTTACCTTAAGTTAATGATGTGTAATATTTTTGTTTGTCTAACCCTTGACGTATGGATTGTTTGAGGAGAGGCCTTAATTGCTGGGAGACAGAGTTGGGGAAAATGTGTTAGGGAGGGTACGTTGTAGGGCAACCCTACAGTCGTCACTTTTCGTTACAGTAGTCAC
>JAHPZR010043441.1:0-12027 GCA_019787425.1 Platygyra sinensis | reverse complement strand
GAGGACACACAATCAAAATTATTTACAATATACATATTATAGGTAGTCTTTAAGAATTACAAAGGTTACAACATTTATTGTTGACGTGCAGAAAAAACGATTTAAGAAAATTCGAACAAGAAAAAGTTGGTCTTCTGGAAGAAAATATAAATCTTATCCAGAATTTTTGTCCCAGTTGTTTGATAAGTAAGAACTACGTTTTTTTTCAGAAAAGAAGCTTTTTTTAGCCGGAAACAATGAATTAATCCCAGGTCTTACAGAGCCTGTAGTGATTCATATTGTACTTACCTATGGCCAGAGACTCATGTGCTCATCGAGCACCTATTTTTACAGCCTATAATTAGGATCTAATATTTAAACACCAATTGATAAAAACGATATGATATTCCCACATGTGAAAATGATATCCTCACATGTGAAGACATCATTTTCATTTTCTAAGTTGTAGTGGTGAAACGATCTCACTCCGTCTGGGTCACTTCCTGTTAGACATTTAGAAACCCAGGGGGGAGGGGGGACTCCCATATCAAAACGTCTGGAAGAATTTAAGTCCTAAAGGAAAGTTATATGGGTGCTGTTCGAGATTCATTAGGCCCCTAAAAGAGAGCACTTAAAATGGAATGAGTTCGATTACTAGACACTTTTCAAGACAGGATCCCACGCGGACTTGTAGACTCGACTCGCTAACTCGAGAGATCAGCGAAAATTAAATCAAACCTAAAAACAGATCTAAATAAGAACGTTTCTTTTGTTATCATTTCTTTAAGCCGGCTCCTTAAAGGCTACTTTGACAGCTTAGAATGCTGACGTTTCGTCTTTAACACTATAAGTGAGACCAGATTCCTTGTTTTGTACCCAAGATGACGACCCGAATTTTTCATTTAGGAGTCCTACGCCCCTCCCCCAACCCGGTTTCCAACATCACGCCGTCTGAGGCCGTTTTACACTCGCTTGCACCGTGTTAAGTTAGTTATTCTTTGAATTTCTGACGCAGGCACGCAATATCTTACCATAGAAATCATCTATACTGAATAGATTTTCGCAGGAACGTTTTTATATAGAGAAGCAAATTAATCATATTTCCCAAAGGTGCCCGCTTTTACAGGCTCAACCGTGCTCGATTGCCGAAAAAGAAGATATTGAAAATCACAAAATTGATGAGCTGTATGAATTTTTCAATGATTCAAGCCAAGTTTAAGACGATCAGCAGATATGAGAATTGAGGCGAATTCGAACGACGTGTTTCGCTATGGTTTATAAGGTATTGTAAATAAAAAAACATACATAAATATAATCTCCTACGCAGATGTTGTTTGGGCTCGTCTGCCATCTTCCTCCCCCATGGCAGATTGCAATTGCTTGAAGAGCCCAAAGAATGTCTGCGTGGGAGACATACGAACATGGTGAAATGATATGAAAAAATAGTTGATAAATAGAAGAAAAGACATCACAAAAGGTTGGGATTTCTACAGCCACTAATATCGTCTTAAAAAGGAAATAGAAAACGAGAAAACGAACAAAAAAGAAAAGATAAAAATAGTTATTACGGCAGAGGATATTTGTATTTGGGAACCCGCTGAAAAGAGCTTAACTTTGTTGATGTGATGCAGCGCTGTCCTTGTGGTATTATATTAGGAATCTACGTTGGATACATGTTTTTTTATTTTTTAAGATCTTTCAAATGGTAACAAAAACAAAGAGCGAAAAAATCACTGATATTGGCCGAAAAAATATAGAACGACAAAAATATAGGAATGAAAGAGAATTATTACTTGCTTTGGTGATCGGGCAAGAAGCGATACTTTCTTCATCATTATCTCAAACAACGATCACCGATAACTTCATTAATCATAAAAATTACAATTTCCTCGATTGTGATTGGTTTAAAAAACTCCTATTTCCCACTAATTCACTAGTCAAGCTGTTATCGGACAGTTTGTTATCGGACACCTTGTTATCGGACAGTTTGTTATCGGACAGTTCAATAAGCCAATCACATTCAAAGATGTAGTTAAAATTAACCAATCACATTTAAAGTTGTGGTTTAAATCAACCAATCACAACCTTGGTTTCAATCACCCTAGAAACAAGTGTACAAACTCCTAAATTGGGGCTTTCTTCAAAATGGAGAATTTTTCCCCTTGAAAAATGATTATGTTTTAGAAGACAGAAGTGATTTATTTTATCCTATGGCACAAATGTTTATGCGAACTATCCAGACGAGTTCCTTTGTGGATGTAACCGAAGTTACGCGTAGTCCTGACTCACGAGATTAAAAAACATGTTCAGATGAAGTTCAGCCATCCACAGCATTGTTTATCGCTTCGCAACAACCGCGGCAAACGGAGGTAAACATCCACCCGGCTGTAATACCATTGCACAGTACGCTAGTATTTCCTCCCTCGAAAATCCTCATTTTGTTCAACAAAATCAAAATACAGGAACAATGACAGTAGACCAAGCCAAGTTTTCCCCTTGTATCGGACTGAGAAATTTCAGAAATAAATAATAGTAAAACCACAGCCTCCAAAAACATCGCTCGAGCAACTAAATCATGGATGGCAGCATAGGTAGAACGTTGTAAAGCCAAAAACATTAATGCATTTAACTGCCAGTGAAAGACGAGAATTGTTTCACATTGCTAGCGGATACGTGCCTGTACAATCCAGCTCGATATCTGCGATTTCTTCGACATTCCCTTTGCACAGTTTGGTGCCTGCAGCTTCAGCAAATCCACCAGCTGTAGGAGAATGTTCGACCAGCAGTTCCAATCAGTTCAAACCAAGTTTCTTCATTAGCGAATGTGGCAGAATTCACCGGTATGCCGTCGTCCAAATACAGCATGGCTACAAAAATCTCTCGGCGCCATTTTAAATTTTCAATAAACAGTTCAGTGTGTTTAAAAAAACACCAGCAACTTAAGAAAATCCCCGTCCCAAAAAGCCAAGGAAACGAAGAATCATAATTGACTCTGGCTCTGATGTTTACAACTTGAAGTGAGCTGTCTATTGACTCAGCTTAAAAACCTTGAATCTTGCTGGAAAAACTGCCCTGGCAAGCGTTCGGAATTTTAACCAAATTCTGCAAAGTGCTGCGCAGTTGAGCGCTTTTCATGCATGGTTGCGTTTTTGACTGACATAAGACTTGTTTTTCGCTCGTCACTAGGCAACCAGCAAATCCATTTTGACTGTTGTCGATTTCAGAGCGACATTAAATGCAAATTTTCCCTTTATTTCATAACTTTGCTATTCTTCTTTTCTCGGAAATTGTAATTTTAATGATTAATTGGTAATAAGACTTCGTGCCGTCCAATTCTGTCTGTAATCATACTCGTCATAAACAAATCGGACTCCCGCTGCGCGGTCGTCCGATTTTGTTATCACTCGTATGATTACAGACCGAATTGGACTCCACTCAGTCCTATTACCATTACTAATGTTTCCAATGGTGTCAAGTCTCCTCAAGTATCCTCTAACCGTTGGGTTTTGCGCTATTTCCTAATTAACTCTTTATTCCCCTACAAGGACAGGCTTCACCGCTATCTCAAATCTAAGGTTGCATACAAGGCTAGCTGCTTCAGTGAACTGTGATGACTTTTACATAGGTAAAACGAAGCGTCGTTTGCACGACAGAAAAACTGAAAGCACTCACGAAGAGTTGTCAAGCATCAGCCATTGCCGATCACATTACCTGAACAGGACACAATATCAAATGGGACAATTTTGAAATTTTAGCAACCGGGCGTTTTGATATTCATTGTAGAATTAAAGAATTATCATTGATTAAGGATTCAAAACCTTCTTTAAACGAAAATGTGGGCAGCGAGAAACTTTTACTTTACTAGCCCTTTATATATTGTCCAGCAGACTTTAGATAGGTCTGTATATTATTAGTTTTTCACAATTTTCTTAATTAGGTTCCAGTCTTTCTCTTTGGCATTTAAATCTTATTGTATTATATCTACTTGTCACTTATGAGGATGTATGTTGAGACATACGAAACGTTAAGTCGTTAAACAAAGTTTTTTTTTTACAACATTCGTTGTTTTGTCGTGTTTGTACGTAACCGCAGTTTGTATATCACTTCTGTTTAAGCTGAAATGGCCGAAGAATATAGGAGTTTTTATGTTCGATTGTTTTCCGAAGATTGCCGAAGATTTTCCAAAATTGTTCCGAAAGCCAGACGAACGTTTCCGAACATTTCCGACTCGGCATTTTCCGAAGATTGCCGAAGACGACCGTACAAGATCCGAAGATGCTTCGATCATACAACAACAAATTTAAGTGTAGTTTAGGGGACAAAAGAAAATATGTTATCAATCAAATTGGGCATGAGCCACTGAGCTTGGAAACTGGATCGTCTGTAAAAAGTAGCAATTTTGATGCCTTTGAGATGAAGTTTTAATCCATAGAGTTAATTAGGAAATAGCGCAAAACCCAACGGTTAGAGGATACTTGAGGAGACTTGACACCATTGGAAACATTAGTAATGGTAATAGGACTGAGTGGAGTCCAATTCGGTCTGTAATCATACGAGTGATAACAAAATCGGACGACCGCGCAGCGGGAGTCCGATTTGTTTATGACGAGTATGATTACAGACAGAATTGGACGGCACGAAGTCTTATTACCAATTAATCATTAAAATTACAATTTCCGAGAAAAGAAGAATAGCAAAGTTATGAAATAAAGGGAAAATTTGCATTTAATGTCGCTCTGAAATCGACAACAGTCAAAATGGATTTGCTGGTTGCCTAGTGACGAGCGAAAAACAAGTCTTATGTCAGTCAAAAACGCAACCATGCATGAAAAGCGCTCAACTGCGCAGCACTTTGCAGAATTTGGTTAAAATTCCGAACGCTTGCCAGGGCAGTTTTTCCAGCAAGATTCAAGGTTTTTAAGCTGAGTCAATAGACAGCTCACTTCAAGTTGTAAACATCAGAGCCAGAGTCAATTATGATTCTTCGTTTCCTTGGCTTTTTGGGACGGGGATTTTCTTAAGTTGCTGGTGTTTTTTTAAACACACTGAACTGTTTATTGAAAATTTAAAATGGCGCCGAGAGATTTTTGTAGCCATGCTGTATTTGGACGACGGCATACCGGTGAATTCTGCCACATTCGCTAATGAAGAAACTTGGTTTGAACTGATTGGAACTGCTGGTCGAACATTCTCCTACAGCTGGTGGATTTGCTGAAGCTGCAGGCACCAAACTGTGCAAAGGGAATGTCGAAGAAATCGCAGATATCGAGCTGGATTGTACAGGCACGTATCCGCTAGCAATGTGAAACAATTCTCGTCTTTCACTGGCAGTTAAATGCATTAATGTTTTTGGCTTTACAACGTTCTACCTATGCTGCCATCCATGATTTAGTTGCTCGAGCGATGTTTTTGGAGGCTGTGGTTTTACTATTATTTATTTCTGAAATTTCTCAGTCCGATACAAGGGGAAAACTTGGCTTGGTCTACTGTCATTGTTCCTGTATTTTGATTTTGTTGAACAAAATGAGGATTTTCGAGGGAGGAAATACTAGCGTACTGTGCAATGGTATTACAGCCGGGTGGATGTTTACCTCCGTTTGCCGCGGTTGTTGCGAAGCGATAAACAATGCTGTGGATGGCTGAACTTCATCTGAACATGTTTTTTAATCTCGTGAGTCAGGACTACGCGTAACTTCGGTTACATCCACAAAGGAACTCGTCTGGATAGTTCGCATAAACATTTGTGCCATAGGATAAAATAAATCACTTCTGTCTTCTAAAACATAATCATTTTTCAAGGGGAAAAATTCTCCATTTTGAAGAAAGCCCCAATTTAGGAGTTTGTACACTTGTTTCTAGGGTGATTGAAACCAAGGTTGTGATTGGTTGATTTAAACCACAACTTTAAATGTGATTGGTTAATTTTAACTACATCTTTGAATGTGATTGGCTTATTGAACTGTCCGATAACAAACTGTCCGATAACAAGGTGTCCGATAACAAACTGTCCGATAACAGCTTGACTAGTGAATTAGTGGGAAATAGGAGTTTTTTAAACCAATCACAATCGAGGAAATTGTAATTTTTATGATTAATGAAGTTATCGGTGATCGTTGTTTGAGATAATGATGAAGAAAGTATCGCTTCTTGCCCGATCACCAAAGCAAGTAATAATTCTCTTTCATTCCTATATTTTTGTCGTTCTATATTTTTTCGGCCAATATCAGTGATTTTTTCGCTCTTTGTTTTTGTTACCATTTGAAAGATCTTAAAAAATAAAAAAACATGTATCCAACGTAGATTCCTAATATAATACCACAAGGACAGCGCTGCATCACATCAACAAAGTTAAGCTCTTTTCAGCGGGTTCCCAAATACAAATATCCTCTGCCGTAATAACTATTTTTATCTTTTCTTTTTTGTTCGTTTTCTCGTTTTCTATTTCCTTTTTAAGACGATATTAGTGGCTGTAGAAATCCCAACCTTTTGTGATGTCTTTTCTTCTATTTATCAACTATTTTTTCATATCATTTCACCATGTTCGTATGTCTCCCACGCAGACATTCTTTGGGCTCTTCAAGCAATTGCAATCTGCCATGGGGGAGGAAGATGGCAGACGAGCCCAAACAACATCTGCGTAGGAGATTATATTTATGTATGTTTTTTTATTTACAATACCTTATAAACCATAGCGAAACACGTCGTTCGAATTCGCCTCAATTCTCATATCTGCTGATCGTCTTAAACTTGGCTTGAATCATTGAAAAATTCATACAGCTCATCAATTTTGTGATTTTCAATATCTTCTTTTTCGGCAATCGAGCACGGTTGAGCCTGTAAAAGCGGGCACCTTTGGGAAATATGATTAATTTGCTTCTCTATATAAAAACGTTCCTGCGAAAATCTATTCAGTATAGATGATTTCTATGGTAAGATATTGCGTGCCTGCGTCAGAAATTCAAAGAATAACTAACTTAACACGGTGCAAGCGAGTGTAAAACGGCCTCAGACGGCGTGATGTTGGAAACCGGGTTGGGGGAGGGGCGTAGGACTCCTAAATGAAAAATTCGGGTCGTCATCTTGGGTACAAAACAAGGAATCTGGTCTCACTTATAGTGTTAAAGACGAAACGTCAGCATTCTAAGCTGTCAAAGTAGCCTTTAAGGAGCCGGCTTAAAGAAATGATAACAAAAGAAACGTTCTTATTTAGATCTGTTTTTAGGTTTGATTTAATTTTCGCTGATCTCTCGAGTTAGCGAGTCGAGTCTACAAGTCCGCGTGGGATCCTGTCTTGAAAAGTGTCTAGTAATCGAACTCATTCCATTTTAAGTGCTCTCTTTTAGGGGCCTAATGAATCTCGAACAGCACCCATATAACTTTCCTTTAGGACTTAAATTCTTCCAGACGTTTTGATATGGGAGTCCCCCCTCCCCCTGGGTTTCTAAATGTCTAACAGGAAGTGACCCAGACGGAGTGAGATCGTTTCACCACTACAACTTAGAAAATGAAAATGATGTCTTCACATGTGAGGATATCATTTTCACATGTGGGAATATCATATCGTTTTTATCAATTGGTGTTTAAATATTAGATCCTAATTATAGGCTGTAAAAATAGGTGCTCGATGAGCACATGAGTCTCTGGCCATAGGTAAGTACAATATGAATCACTACAGGCTCTGTAAGACCTGGGATTAATTCATTGTTTCCGGCTAAAAAAAGCTTCTTTTCTGAAAAAAACGTAGTTCTTACTTATCAAACAACTGGGACAAAAATTCTGGATAAGATTTATATTTTCTTCCAGAAGACCAACTTTTTCTTGTTCGAATTTTCTTAAATCGTTTTTTCTGCACGTCAACAATAAATGTTGTAACCTTTGTAATTCTTAAAGACTACCTATAATATGTATATTGTAAATAATTTTGATTGTGTGTCCTCAATTAGTTGTAAAAACTAAATATATTGACACTTCAATAAAGCTGTTATCACTATTGTTATTATTATTATTATTATTATTATTATTATTATTATTATTATTATTATTATTACTATTATTATTAATTTTGGAAACAGTGGTACAGGAGAGATTTTAAGACATCATTTTTGCCAGGATGGAGGCATTTTATTCATCAGTTTGTATAAGCATACTACTTGTTTTTGAGTTCTTAATTTCGTTTTTCATTGTGTGTATTTTAGTAATTATGTGAAATAAATAGAGTTTTATTATTATTATTATTGTTATTATTATTATTATTATTATTATCGTTATTACTATTATTATCATTATTCACAGAAAAATTACTCAAGTATTTCCATCAGCTAAAAATTATTAAGTTGTTTCAATAAAAAGATGTAAAACTTTGTCCTCAAATGTTACTTATAGTAAAACAGTAAAGACAATAAATTATTGAACAATTTTTATTTTATATTACTATTTTCATTATCATCATCATTATCATCATCATCATCATCATTATCATTATCATTATTATTATTATTATTATTATTATTATTATTATTATTATTATTATTATTATTATTATTATTAGTCCAATCATTGCTACATATGCCATTAACACACATAGACTCCCAGCTCGTCTATTCATCACTGGAGGTCAGGAGATTTTGTCTTCTGAGGGAACAACACAGGGAGACCCACTAGCAATGGGACTGTATGCCCTAAGCATCCAGCCTCTCATTACTAGTTCACAAGGGGCATGTAAGATCAAGCAGTGCTGTTTTGCTGATGATGCCAGTGGAGCAGGCCCTGTCGCGGAAATCAAGAGGTGGTGGGACATCCTAAGTGCAATTGGTCCAGATTTCGGTTATCATCCAAATGGCAAGAAATGCTGAATTATCACCAAGCCAGATAGAGAGATTATAGTGAAAGAAGCTTTCAAGGGAACAGCTATCAATGTAACAGTTCAAGGTCAGAGACATCTGGGTGCAGCGATAGATTCTTGAGAGTATATTGAGGAATATGAAAACGACAAGGTGACCAATTGGATAAGCGAGATAACTAAGCTAGCTGAATTCGCTGTGACTCAACCTCAAGCGTCCTATGCGGCATACACATTTGGATTAAAACACCGATGGACCTATTTCCTGAGAACTCTGCTACTTGAACCACTAGAAAGTGCAACATCTCGCGTTCTCATCCCTGCCATTAAAGATCGGCAGTGTGGCGAATTGGACAGAGACATACTGGCACTTCCAGTCCGTTTGGTGGACTGGGCATAGCAAACCCTTCCAGTGATGCTAATTTCGATTATACCTCATCAGTCAAAGTGACGGCGCCCCTCGTTGAGCAGATCGTGTCACAGGTGCATCAACTGCCTGAAGATTCCCTGATAAGATCGGTACAGCAGGAAGTGACAGCAGAGCGAGCCACAACCTTGGAAAAAAGAGCGGAGAGACCGAAGGAAGTTGCGCCACAGAAAACCCGGCGTGCACAAGATCTTGCCACTGCCGGAAAAAGGTTCGTCTATGTGGCTAATGTCACTCCCTCTAAAGGAGATGGGGTTCAACCTGAACAATAGGGAGTTTAGGAATGGACTCAGCCTACGCGATGACTGGTCTATAACTGATATTCCATCGACGTGTCTTTGTGGAGAGCCCTTTACAATAGATCACGCTATGATTTGTATGAGAGGTGGATCTGTAATTCAGAGACATAACGAGCTCCGGGACCTGGAGGCAGAGCTCCTGAACATGGTTTGTAAACACGCAGTTACTGAACTGGTACCGCTCCAAGATGTGGAAGGAGAGCAGTTGACACGAGGGTGGATATACATGCACGTGGTTTTTGGGAGCCCCAGCGATCAGCCTTTTTTTGATGTCAGGGTTTGTCACCCGAAAGCCGAATCCTATAGGGACCTCGAGCCGCAGCAAATATATCGTCTACAAGAGAAAAAGCGTCAATACTCAACTAGAGTGCTTGATATCGAACATGGAACATTCACCCCTCTGATTTTTACAACAACTGGTGGAATGGGAAAGGAGTCCTTGAACTACCACAGCAAACTAGCTGAGTTGATTGCTATCAAGAAAGGAGAGGACTACGCCAAAACAATCTCATGGATACGATCAAGAACCTCATTTGCACTATTAAGATCTGCATTAATCTGTCTCAGGGGAACTAGATCCACTATAAGGAAATCATTTGACTTCCGCAATACTGATATAGAACTTGAGATCATTAAAGGAGCTATATATTGAGGGACATTTACTGTTTTTACTACGCATTTTAAATAATTGTCAATAGTTTTTTTTTTGTTTTTTAATTATTATCATATCTCACGAATACGAGTTTTATTTCCTTTTTCAAAAAAAATAAAATTGTTCAATAATTTAATGCTTTTTACTGTTTTACTATAAGTGACATTTGAGGAAAAAGTTTTCTATCTTTTTATTGAAACAACTTAATAGATTTAGGGGAAGGAAATACTTGAGTGATTTTTCTGTGAGTTTTTAATAATATTTAAAATAAAAAACATTATTATTATTATTATTATTATTATTATTATTATTATTATCATTATTCAATTATTTTTACCAAATAAAATCGGGTAAAAAGGCTCTTCTTTATGAGCAAGATTGACAATCC
Organism: Platygyra sinensis; assembly: GCA_019787425.1. NCBI lineage: Eukaryota > Metazoa > Cnidaria > Anthozoa > Scleractinia > Merulinidae > Platygyra > Platygyra sinensis. Next base: position 1,443 of record JAHPZR010043441.1, on the reverse strand, counting down.
ACAGTTTACAGCTGTTAGCCACTCTGAATAAAACAGATGAAACAGGAACACTTCTCTTAAAGAAATGTTTAATTCTGCCTCTTTTTTTCTGCGTTTAACCTATTTTAAAACTTCACATAGTAGCATTTAGGTGGTTATCCCTCTCTTTCCCTACCTGCAGCAAGTTTACGCTTACATATACCTTGCCTTAGGTGTAAATGAACAAAAAAAAGAAATTCAAACTCTGGGAAGGGTCAACGGGCAAGTCAAAAGTACCGGAACCTGGGAGGTTCTGATCAGCAAATGCAGAGGCTTAAAGAAACTGAACTCAGGAAGGCTGACTGGGTTAACTAAAATATATTTTCCAATATTTCGTCAGGCACAGCCTGACTTCTTCAGGGAATGTGAACATTCCCAGGGAATAGGAACATTGGAAAGACTGTCTTTTAATACGAGTATTTGCAAAAAAAAGAAAAGAAAAAAATACAAGTTACATAATGACCAGGCATAGGCTTTGTGGACGAGTTTTCCATGGTCAAAGTTTTTTTGTTTCCATTTTACTAAGACAGTCGACTCTTCCTAACAGGAGCTGTCATATAATCGCGGTGAAATTGATTGCATAATGCATAATCCTTCGAGTGGGATGCCTGCTACCTCGAAAGGGCTGAATAATTCCTCGAAAGGGCCACACAATCCCTCAAAGGAGCTGAATAATCTTCAATAAGTTAAGTAATTTAATTTTCGTTTAGGACGTCAATAACTCTAGCATCTTAAGGACGTTCGCGCTAATACTTTCTGCGCATACTTCACGCGCACGCAAATTCACATGCCACGTCATGCATCGAGCGCACACACTAAGTACTAAAATCAACAATGATTGGGCAGATGGCCATTGCTATAGCTTTGATTGGATTTGTTGACCCCTACTTTTCTTTCCAGAAACAGATTTTATTTACAATTATCTCTAAATTGTCGAAAAATGAACAAAAAAATCAATGTGGAAAGGTAAAAGAAATTCACGACTTCTGTCCGCGCCACGAGACATCGAATCCTGCCATCATGCGGCTGCAAGGCTCGTGAAATTGTGGTCGCTAAATGCGAACTTTTTCTTCGAGGAACCTCACCCGTTTACTCAATTCGCTTAATAGGTCCATCTAAACGAAATTTGGCAGAGAACATTGTCCTTCAATGCTCTACTTGCAACATTTGGTACTTGCAGCCACTGTAGCCTTCTTGCTAACGGAAGCCCAATTTACTCAGATTTAGGTGTTCCTCTAGGCATGTTCTCTCCAAAACGAAGTCGATGACCCCCAATTTTGTTTACATTTCTGACATCACTAACTCATCATCTTTCAGTAGTAAAATTTTCAGAAAAAAATCAATGTCAGAAAATTCTACCGCGAACGTCCTTAAAATCTTTCATAAAACCAATGACATCCCTTAGAGAAAGTATAGAAATATTAT
>JAHPZR010043440.1:20000-22500 GCA_019787425.1 Platygyra sinensis | reverse complement strand
TTGCTATTTATAACATGGCTTACTCCATTTTCGGGTAAGATAAATCAAATCCTGAAACTGTGACTGGCTACCCGAGCAGGCAACATGGTACTATCTCGCCTGCTCTGAGTTACCCGCTGTGTCCCCCCAAGAAAATGGTGCTCTTTTTTCCACATAATAAATACTTTTATTGTCCAGCTGTTTTCTGTCAACTGAGTTTGCTGGATCTTGGCCTCTTTCTTTTTTTCCGAGTTTATGAACCTCGACTTTGTCTTGGTCCATGAACGCCCAAAAACAGAACTTGGCCAATATCCAGCCATCTTGACTTCACGCTTGGTCAATGAACCTCTGTCACTGTTCGAAGGCAGCGGCGACGAGTGGTTAGAGCGCCGGATTTGAAATCCGTGGGTCGCGGGTTCACATCCCATTCTGACCGCTAGCTGAAGTTGTTTCTCGGTAGCCCCGAGTTCAGCTTCTCGGCTACGCTTGTAAATAGCCAACTGGCCGGCCTCTCACCAGTTAAGATTCTTAATTCCAGTTATGTTTATTTTAAATATTTTATCATTGTTTTGTTTACATTGGTCTTGAAAACCCCCAATGGGGAGTGACCAATTTACCTACACTTACATCTTTTTAATACAGTGAAATGCTTGTTATGCTTTAACTTTTCAGATCCAGAGTGCATTCGTGAATGCACTGGCATCTTTCCGTTACGATACCTTGTTTGACTACCACGACAAGCTTACATGACGAGGCGGCGAGGGAAATTGTCAGGAAACACTATGAAATCTTGACGGAAACTGTTCAACCTGATTTGGAAAAGAGAGGAACAAGAAGCGGTTTCGCTAATGGCGATCTGAACCTAATCCATACTATCTCCCGTCTTGGATGCCGAATGGCATTCAGGACCTAAAACGTCTTCAGACCTAAAAACGTTTTCGACCAGATTCTATGATGAAATGTCCACTGGGCATTATAATAAGGGGTAACAGTCATATTTTTGGTTTTTGTTGTTTGCTTGCTGCTGTAGCTGTTTTGTTTTGTTTTCATTAGATGGCTATTTAAAATTCTAATAGGGCATAATTTGGTATTTTACAAAATACGTAAGGGCGGGCAGGATTCAATTGTGCAAAAATCTGTGGAAAAGCCTCAAAGTAGGACGCTCTTAAAGGGGCATTGTCACGAGGATTTTGCTGCGTTAGGTCCAATTCTGTTGCTAAAATCATTTACATTAAGGCTTTTAATCATAAACAAAAAGCTTCTGTAAAACCTACGACGAAAGATATCAAATGAAATTTTATCAGAGAGGGCTAAACCATAATAAAATTTCTTGCGGATTTTTGAAAACACGTAAACATGAAAACTTGAAAACATTGGCCAATTTTTTTCAAAATTTCAATCCATTTCCATCCATGCCATCCATAGCGGACAAGCAACATTAAACAGTTTCAGTAACCGTCAAATAGTCTTTAATAACAAAAACTAGATCATTCGTTTCGGAATTCAACATGATGCGAAAAGTCACCTTCTAGCTTTTTATAAAGTTGCCAAATAGCGTGACAATGCCCCTTTAAACTGATTGATCTTTGCAAAGATGAAAGTCCTTGATGGGAAATAAAACAAGTATAATGGGATTACCAATTGACTCTCGCCTTCATTAACTTTGTTTGAATATGCCTTTCCGACTCCGTCTTGTATAGAATCTCGATTCTAGTTCACATAGCTTGCGTAAGTGACGGTCGTAGAATCCTTTATGGGGAGAGTTGTGCTGCTGACCTTCGTCTTGAATCTGCTAACAAACGTGAGATTGCTTATTACAACAAAGCTAGCGAATTCGGACGATCTAAGCCAGTACGTGCGTGCATCTATAACATCAATACAAGCACTCCCGTTCCCAATGAAATCATTAGTCCGGGCAAATAGATTCCCATGTTGCCGTGCGTCTGTTCAGTAATAGATCACAGAAAGACGTCGAAAATGTGGTAAGAACATCAATGGACACACTCGGCTACGCCTCCTGTGCCACATTTTTGTTGTTCTTACCACATCTTGAACGTCATCTGTTCATCTATTACTGAACAGACGCACGGCAACATGCAATATATGTTTTTATATATATAATAACGAAAACAACCTACTACAGATAAAGCCTTTTCTTTTATCAAAATATTTTAAACATAACGCGAAAGCCGGCCTTTACCCACTTTGGGCAAACACGAAAAAAAAGTCATTTAACGCAATCTATTATCTTTACAAAATGAAGCTATCTCATTGGTTTACTATGTGCAGCAAAAAATTGTGATTGCTCCAGGAAAAATCACGCCACTGTCAACGTTAAACCCGTGGAATGAAAACTTACAGCAAAAGCAGAATTGAAACTGCAAAATCTACAAATCTTATAGAAAATGCTGTAAAAGTCAAGTCAGTTTTTGTCATCAGAGCAGCCCGGTGAGCCGAAAAAAAAACTTGGACGTTGCCTCGAAAAAATCAGTTTGATATAGTGCCGCAGACACACTTTAGC
>JAHPZR010043439.1:17500-19172 GCA_019787425.1 Platygyra sinensis | reverse complement strand
ATTTGGTTGTTCGTGAGGCCCTGACACTTCCTCGCATTTTCACTCTACTCCCGTTTTGTCTAGTATCGCCTTAATGGAAGTTGGTGATTTTAATTCTGGCGATGGCTATACAATTGTGACCAAAACATTGTTTGTTCTTTCGACTCATAGTCTTGGCGGACCAATTGTGGCTTGCACTATCGTTACGTGCCGCACGCCAGCCGGTTTGAGTGGCGGCATGCGAATGTGAAGAACGCCTAAGAGGCCGACGCTGCTTCACAAAATGCTCGGAATTGTGGTAATGCCACTAGTTTAGCCCCTTAACGTTACAACTAGAGACTGTCTTTGTTTAATACTCCAAACAGTAGACGCAGATATTGTCTGAGCCTTTGTATTAAGTCCGTTTGTGTGTGTCTCGTTTGGATGATGTTAGCATACGGTCTAATTTTTTGGCCACCCACACAACGGAGGCAGCGGACGAAAAGTTGTAGAGGAAACATTTTGAAATGAAGAGAATAAGTCAATATTACCTTCTTTTGAGAAATGCCGTTGGTAGGTAGCCACTCTGGAGATGACAGGGATCTTTGTTTAACAATAGAAAAGAGTGTCAAGTCATAATCACAATCTGACTTCGTTAGTCGGCAGGCCAACACCAAAGTTTATCATAACCATGTCGCACAACATCAAGATATTTGTCAGTTTATTTATGCTTTGCAATTTTTCACCATGATGCACGAAATGGAAGATAATGGCATATCGCCTGAGAGCTCTCATAACCAGACTATATTCATCAGTTACTGCTTCAGGTTATAATTTCACTTTTCTGGAAGTTTTCGATAGCCAAACTCGAAGAGCAACGTGAATATTTAAGCCATTTTGCTCTCTTTCAGCCGCAAAGAACAAAATTCAAGCCGTGAAGTCCGAGCGAGAGTCATCTAGAAAACGGTGAAGACTGGAGGCGGGACGAGGATTAGGCGATGAAGGCTCGCGCTTTCACTAAAGTTGTTGACTTTGGCTCACAGATGTCATAAGCTTTTTATTGCGTTTTTATCGACTACAAAAGCCGGCTCTAACATTTAATCATCAAATAAGAATCTCAAGCATGGCTATTGAGATCAAAGTCTTAGGAATCTGTTTTATTGTCTTCAAGGCGGTGTCTCATACTAGCTGTAGAATAATCATGCAGATGACAACAAAAGGAGCTTTTTGGTCCTTTTGTGATATGTTTGCAAAGTGAGAACGTTAAGATTTCATGGTCTGCTTTAAAACCCGAGTTAGAGGAGGTAACGTGACACAATGAAGCAGACTTACTTTATATGCAGTAGTCTCCAAACGAAGTCTCGCGTACTGAAAAAAAACCCAAACAAAAAGAAAAAAGACAAAAAAAAATCGCCCAGCGACACGTCAACAAACATAAAGTGTTTGCCATACTTATTAATCTCGTGGTAATGAAATCATTCAAAGTGTTCCCAACTAAGCAAATTAATATCAATTAATTTGTAACTCGGCCCTGGGGCCTGTTCTCTTGAAGCGCCCGGCAATTACCGGGCTCGTTAAGCTGTTTTCTTTTCCATTCTAGAGGGAGTTTCAAAAGGTTTGAAAATTGTACAGTAAAGTTAAAACAAAACAAAATGGACTTCATCATAGGTCAGAACACGTCTTACTTTTCTTGAGACTTTGATTCCGGGCCCGT
>JAHPZR010043439.1:0-10000 GCA_019787425.1 Platygyra sinensis | reverse complement strand
CGCCTAATCCTCGTCCCGCCTCCAGTCTTCACCGTTTTCTAGATGACTCTCGCTCGGACTTCACGGCTTGAATTTTGTTCTTTGCGGCTGAAAGAGAGCAAAATGGCTTAAATATTCACGTTGCTCTTCGAGTTTGGCTATCGAAAACTTCCAGAAAAGTGAAATTATAACCTGAAGCAGTAACTGATGAATATAGTCTGGTTATGAGAGCTCTCAGGCGATATGCCATTTATCTTCCATTTCGTGCATCATGGTGAAAAATTGCAAAGCATAAATAAACTGACAAATATCTTGATGTTGTGCGACATGGTTATGATAAACTTTGGTGTTGGCCTGCCGACTAACGAAGTCAGATTGTGATTATGACTTGACACTCTTTTCTATTGTTAAACAAAGATCCCTGTCATCTCCAGAGTGGCTACCTACCAACGGCATATTCTCAAAAGAAGGTAATATTGGACTTATTCTCTTCATTTCAAAATGTTTCCTCTACAACTTTTTCGTTCCGCTGCCTCAGTTGTGTGGGTGGCCAAAAATTATGACCGTATGCTAACATCATCAAAACGAGACACACACAAACGGACTTAATACAAAGTGCTCAGCCAATATCTGCGTCTACTGTTTGGAGTTATTAAACAAAGACAGTCTCGAGTTGTAAAGTTAATGGCTAAACAGTGGCATTACCATAATTCCGAAGATTTTGTGAGCAGCATGTCGGCCTCTTAAGGCGTTCTTCACATTCGCATGCCGCCACTCAAACCGGCTTGGCGTGCGCACGTAACGATAGTGCAAGCCACTAAATTGTCCGCAAGACTATTGAATTGTAAGAAAAACATTGTTTGGTCACTAATTTGTATAGCATCGCCATGAATTTAAAATCAACAACTTCTTAAGGCGATACCTAGACAAAACGGACTTAGAGTGAAAATGCGAGGACGTGCAGGGCATCACGAACAACCAAATCGAAGAAAAGTTCTTAAACTTTTCGACATTATTCCTACAGCCGAATTGAAGGGAAAAAGGAATTCAGGGCCGTTTGTGTGTTATGTAATCTAATTAAGAAGTGTATTTAGCATTGATTTTGAAACTATTTTCAACAGTACATAGTAATACAGAGTTCCAGAACGTGACCTCTTGGGAGCATATCCAAAACTGGCTCGTGAAAATTGTCGTTCCACTCAATCGTCACGATCTTGAGAACTTAAGAACGTAAGATAACTTTTGAGATTACTGTTGTGGAACTTCATTTAACGACATCGTTTTTGCTTCAGTGATGCTTGTGAATTGGAAAGCTACATTAGCATAACAAGAGGAACATTGTGATTTCAAAGGTGCTTAGAAGTGTTTGATTAAGCAGTGCCTCAGGGTGATCTCGGACGCGATTGCGAAACCCAGATTCCCCGGTTTAGTCGAAACCATTGTTACGAGTGCAGAGGTGCAAAGAAGTTCATATCACATTTATCACCAGCGCTGTTAGGCTGTCTCAAAAATCAAGCTTGTCAGAAGGGATTTAAAAACTGTTAATTAGCTTGAATTTCGACACTCCATCAATCAAACGTCCCACAGGATTCTTTTTAAGGAAGCATTCTTAGGAATCATTGGTGGAGCCTTAATCTCGTAAGACTGACTCAAGGGACACGGTGGACAAGCACTATTATAACACATCATACACGTGCAAATTAGTTATATGTACACACAGAAACTGTAAATTGCATATTTAACAAAGACCCCTAACGGCGCTGATAATCAGTCACTCAAGCTGCCGGAATCCTGTCGACTCCAGTTGCAAAGTCAGCTTAAAGATCAGACGCGGGGACGCACGGAAAGAGGAAGAAGAAATGATCAGACACGAAGACACCAGGCTTACAAAACTTTTCGTAGGAGGCATTCCATACGATACAGACGACGACTCTCTACGAGACTTTTTCGAACAGTTTGGAGAGATCAAAGAGGCTGTAGTGATTAAAGACCGGGATACACAGCAATCAAAAGGATACGGATTTGTGAGTATTGCTGCTTTTGCGGTTTAGCCTTGATAGAGTACCGTTATTATCTCCAACCCCGTCGGAGTTCCTGCTAAACGATGCTCTGTTTCTAGGTTACGTTTCACGATAAAGATTGCGCTGAAAAGGCGTGTGTAAACAAGAGGCCGGTTATCGATGGAAGAACTGCAAACGTAAACTTGGCCTACCTCGGCGCCAAACCAAAGAGCAGTAAAGGTCAGTACAAGATGCCGCGATACCGGCGTTTTGATGTACGAGATCGTTCGATTTCAAACGACAGGACCCAAACGATTTTGTTCCAATCCATTATTGCCTCATTTCTCGCTTGAATAGAGCTGAATCACTGTAGACCCTATCAATAACACACGGTGCGCAGAAAAAGTAAATATTTCTTTTTGAGAACAAATGTAAGCGACGTTATGTATTTTTTGTTTGTTTTTTTTTTTTATATAGGAAATGGAAAGAATGTGACGTCGAGTTATAGATTTGCCTACAAGCAGAATACCATAATGGGGTAAGGTTGCTGGTAATTTGAATACCATTCCCTAGCTGTCAACAACCTTCACGCGCATATAAGCATGTGACTTTTATTTTTAATCTGAGTGACCTCAAAGTTAAGGAAGACAATTTTTATCAGACGCGACAATCATTTTATGAACTAACCATTTTATACTAAATTTGCGACGATGAAACTCTGCTATAGTATTTATGAACAGTAAAATAAATCAACGTTAACTGTATATACTGATGTCCATCGCCATAAAACGTTTACTTCGAAAAGAATGGAATTAACATCACCTACGCTGGCTCATCAACTTTTCAAATGACTTGCTTTCAACTAACAATAATAGTTCTAAGAGGAACAAAGATATCTAAATTGTAAAGTGATGGGCATGTGAGTCAAAGGCTCCGACACAATTTTGTTTATTGTGATAATCGACAATTAAGGGAGACATCGTAAATTATTTACTGTGGAGTCAGTGAACAGAGTTACTTTACACTCATGCGTGCACTTATTGGCTCTGACAAATAACTACTGTTAGTTTTAAAACTATTCTGAGAATTGCACTTTACCAACTGGGTCAAGGAGAGAAAGATTGTTTGTATAACACAGACAACGAATGACAAAGACGTCTGGTTTGAGCCAATTTTTTTATTATAAGGATCAGGCCAAGAACTAATGACGACAAACTTCACAAAAGCTTGATTACAATGAGCGAAGTATTTTACCAGTAGGGCACTTGTAAACACACATGTGTACCACAAATTTAAACAAAAAGAACCTTGCAATTTTTAAGCATCCATGACGAAAAATTGTCCGGAAACGTTGTTTTGGAGAGTGACTGGGCATAAAATATTTGTTTTTAGTACCGCGAGCTTTTATAACCTTTAATCTTGCTAAACAAAAGGTTCAAACTTCAATAGAGTGAATTGGTCTCACTTGTATGTTTTTTACTCATTCCTTGCTAAACAAAAGGCTCAAACTTCAATAGAGTGAATTGGCCTCAATTGTATGTTTTTTACGCAACATGTTTACTTTTTTTAAGTGAATAAATTGAACTAAGTTAATTCCTTTAATATCATGCCAAGGTTTTCTCAATTTGTTCTTAAAAATGAACGGGAAACAAGAATATGGCCTTCATTGTATATACTGCTATGTTAAACTCGTGCAATTTGCGTTCTGTTGTTAGAGGTGGATTTCAAACGGGCAAATTAACGTTCGGTTTACAAAAGCAGCTGTATGTTATACGCGACAAACAAATGTTTGTTCTCATCTGCAGATCACATCAATACCCTGGTAATTTCTCAACTGGGTTCTCAACGCAAATCCCAGCTCAGCAGATTCAAACAGTTCCTCTCGTCTCGCCAGTTCCTCAGTCACCAAACGGTCAAATGCCGTCGATGCAGCCACCAGTTCAACCCATACAACTGATCGAGTACAATGGAGTACCACCAATTGTTTTCGGCACTGTCTACGATCAAGGCCACGGTTTTTATTCTGCACCGCCATATGTTCCTTCACCGACGCTGCCAGCTACCACAATCGCTCCTTCGTTCACTTACCAAACCGTGGCGCCTCAAACACCTCCGTTAAATGGCGGTTCGTTGAGCGGACAACACTTCTTTCCAACACACGTGGAAATCATTGGTCAGCTGCAGCATTGAGCTGGGAGAATTAGGCCTTTGTAGAGTTGAACAGAAATGCTAAAACTAGCTGCAGTTGAGAAACTTTGACAATATAAAAACTAAGAATCCAGACAAGAACTAGATGTTGAAGCGATCACAAGCCTGGTTAAATTCGTCTTGTATTTATCGCTAATTATTTGAGCTCTCATCGTAGGCGACTATCGTACAAACAATGCAAATTGGTATAACTAGGCAAAAGCCGGCATTTATACTGTAGAGGTATTTAGTTAGGGCAGATAAGAAGAAAACAAATCACAAAAAAATATTTTTAATCAGTTTCTCTAATTTATTAACGAGATCGAGAATGAGAAACTCAAATTTTTGTAACCGCATAGAAGCGGTTTTATCGTTGTAGGATACGAGCAAAACGTGTACAGTTCATTAAAAACAAACGAAATAGTTGTACAAAGAAGAGCACCACAAAACTGTAAATGCAGGCATTTTAAAAAGGAAAAAAAAGCCAAGATGTATTCTATTTTTCCTAAAGAATCTCTCTTAGGTTATGCAAAGCAAGTAGATCGAACCTGTAATCAAAATGCTTGTTAATGCTTCCAAATTCTGCGCATAAGTGGATCAATCTTAACAGCTTAATATACTCTTGAACAATCGAGGCTCTCTGGGGGCACAATTTAATAAAATTCTTATTGTAATTGTAGTAAAACAAAGCAGCCAATACAATAATAGGTCACAAGATAAGTTGTACTTCTTGCTTGTCTTGATCTGTTTGTGTACAAGTTCAACAAGTTTTCCGCCTCACGATATAAATTGGAGTGGTCAGCTAAAGCCCTTCCACCTTTACACAGAAATGCTCCAGCTAGCACGCGGAACAAAACTGGAGACGGCTACAACGGAATTAATAATTAAAAGATTTCATTAACATAAATCACTTGTAACAAGATCAACGGTATCTCTCTATAGCTTCTTTAGACGCCGTCCGAATTATCTAACGGTACTTGACAAAGAAAGGGTATTTTCAGTTCCCTTTTCAGCCATCTTCCGCCTAATCTTTTCATTTCAACGTTTTTTTTTTCTTTGATAGCTTTTAAGATATTTCGCCTCTTGCCTTTACATTCGATTCACAAAGAGTACATTTACATATCTTTTGACTTGATTTTCCAATGCTCTGTCATCATCCTTGTTCAAGAGAACGTGATCGTGCAACTATGTATTCTAGTGTTTATTCTGCCCGCAATCATCACTTGTAGTCAATGAATCAGGGAAAAGAGATTAATTAAGTGCCAACAAGAAGCTATGGTCTCTTGGTGCTAGAGAATCCTTCTTAAACCCCAGCAAAAATCAATTGTTCTTTAAGACTTTTCGTCATTAAAAACCGCAAATCAAAAAATCAAAACAAAATGAGTTTGCAGAACAAATTGTTATAAGCGAATGGAAGATCTGTCCCGGTAAATTCATTGCAAGTCTCTCGCAAAATGTTTTATCTAACATTTTTTTGGTAAAAAAAATCTTCTGCCAGATCGGGTTTCGGCTTGTACATGGCAACGCGTTCTTTGTTTATAGCGTACGTGAGGAGTAAAATATGGCAAAAAAGTTAATATATTTGATGCCTCAGGGGTCAATGGCTGGTTCACTAGTACTTTAGCATATTCATTGTCACGAGCTCTTCTCAACCGACACGAACGCCTTGGCTTTAACTCGGAAAGCTATCATCCAGCGACACCATGCTGTAATGATCATAGTGCTCCCCAAAAATATAGCCTTGGTTTGCTTTTCACTCTGTTTTTCCCATCCACCACGAAAATCGTGCAGTCTTACATGCATCACACAGACGTTCACCAAGCGTGTCAAAAGTTCATTCAGAGCTGCTTGTAGAATCAGAGAAGAATAACTGTCGCGTTTTGGCGCGCGCCGATTGGTTGATTTTTACCGCCAAGAAGAGGACACAAAGTGAGCACAAGTTTAACTTATTTGAAAGCAATTGAAGTCAGCTTTTAACAGTCCTGCCTTGATGTTTACATTGATTTTAGAAGCATCGAGTTGGTCCTGAACAATTCTGACAATGTTAAGATGCGTTTAGGATCGCAGAGTGTGAAAAAAAATTACCGAATTCCATTGTTAATTACACACTCGCAAGAGTTGACAATTAAAAAAAAAAAAGATGAAATTGATAACCGTAATGACAAATCATAATAAATCCCGACCAGGCGGTCGCCATTGTTGCTAAAACTTTATCTGTTGCCTAGGAAACTATAATTACTAATTATTATGTTACGGTTAAAACAAATCTGTTCCCAGCGTGGTGTTAACTAATTCCATTATTCCAATGATGCATGTCGGCTGACAACACAGAATTGAGGTCTCAGAGGTTAACAACGCTAATTGTGCGACTCACTACTATTCATAAACCTTGCACGTATTTGATAGCCAAACAGGTCAAGTATTTCCTACAACTCTTTTTCCTTGGCATCTTTAGTAACAACGAGAGTATCATTTCCCCGCTTCAGCCATTTTTTCGCTCGTCTTTCACCCTTTTTTTCGCTCTTTGTGTATTCCATGAGTATTCCTGGTTTGGCCACGCGTGAATGCGATCATTGGATGTAACTGTTATCGGTCATTTCAAAGCATGCAATGGACTGCCACTGTCAGTTTCTTGCTTTTGTTATAATTCCGTCAGCTTTTGCGCTCACGATCAGTATCAAAGGATTCCTCTCTCAGTAGAGTCTCCGGACAGAGTCAACTTAGAATTAGTCCAAATTTCACCTTCAGCTGATCATGAGGAATCGAATGACGAGTTTTTATCTGATAGCTGAGATTCTGAGAATGTCAAAATCCACTGATAGCTGAAAATGGGATAAAAATTTATCTAATTGTCGAGAAATGACCGGAAATTTAACTGATAGTTGGCATTCCTACACCATCATCTAAACCATCTTTCAGGTCTTTCAGGGACCATTTCCTGCACCGAAACATCCCGGGTATCATTGCAATAGCGCAGTAGCCTTAATTCTTCTTAACTCTATCTTACCAACTTTATCTCGGTATTGAAAGGGTAAAAGATGTACTGAAAAGTCTTTTCTCCATATACACCTTTATGAGCTGCTATTATAGCTAAGTATTAGCTGGCTCTGCTTAACCTGACACAAAGTGTTGATCACTCCACCACCAGCTATATCAACTGGCATCGACTTTGTTGAATCGGAAGGCCGAGCAATTCGCGCAACTACAAAGCACAGCTGGGCCACTTTTGAAGGTGAATATATTTCGTGGCTCGTTTGACTCGGCAGTGGATGAAAGATCGAAAATGATTCGTGTATGCGTTAGGTCCTTGGGTCTATAATTTAGTGGTTCGTTCAGTGGCTCGTTTGGCTCGGCAATGGATGACAAAGGAGCAAACGAGCCAAACGAGCGGGCTCATTTGCAGGTGGATGATTTTCAGCAGCCCTGTATTCTGTAGTTTAGCCTCACGGAGAAGAGAATTGTCAGTTATAGATGTGATAGTGCCCTGCATCTCAATAAAAACGGGAATATAGGTATTATTTCAGCGGACAAGATATATCACAAAAGTTGTTGAGGAAAAGGCTTACGATGTCAGCCATTTTGTAAGTTTACATCAAGATATGGATAACGCATGGAAAATGCGGCATGTCTCCTCAATTCAGACCAAACTGTGACTAAGCAAGGGGATTAGAAATCGACAATAATGACGTTGCAGACTGCTCAGATATTAAATACCTGCTTTATTGAAATATATTTTGCCACTGAAGTACAGCATTTATTCTCAGTCAAGTTATTGCTAAATCAACCAGGGTCGGGACAGTTCAAAACAAAAAAAATTGTTACCATGGTTATTTGATAGCGCGTGATCACCTCGAGACTTTTGGACTTTAGGTTGTCCGACAAACGAGCAAACGAGGGAAACTTATTCCTTATTTTCAAAAACATCGAAGACCAAAATTTAGTTCATAAAACAGCCTCAGTGACTTTAGCAGAAAACTATATTCTGTACGGGGCCCAAGTCATGCAGCGACAAACTGTCCAACGACAACAGTTTCACAGAACCCCAAGAGCTGACTTCCACTCAGTTATACTGTGAGAGTTAAGTGCCTTGCTTAAGGGATCAAGATTTTTATTTTTATTACCAAGCAAAGGGAGGATAAAAAAAACTGCCAGGTGTAGATTTTACCTTTGGATCCAACAAGCGTCGACTGGCATTGCAATAAGCCAGGATCGTCGTTATTGTCTGATATACACAAGGGGATTACAACATGGCGGTATACTTCCCACATGGTTTGTTTACACTTGTATTTTGCCGTAATTCCAATATCAATTCTCACGAATTCCAGAAATTTACGCATTAAGCCGTCGTGCGTGAAACGTTCACGTATCTCGCTAAACCGCTGATTTCCGCCACGCACGCTTGGCTTATGCGGTTTATAGGGAGCTTAAGCACGCACGTTTTTGAGACGCGGACGGTAACCGGAAGTGAGCTGTTTTCACTTTTAACTTGCCCGCACACAACCACATTCACATTGCTAAGTATCTTTTCACCATTAGAAATAAGAAGTATAAAAATCTAGGAGACAATACTTTCCTAACACGGGAAATGTTCCCTTCCGGTTGCCGTCAGCGTCTCAAAAAACGCGCGTGCTTAAGCTCCCTTATTATAAAGCAAGAAGTTAATTGTTGAGAACAAGCAGAGTGTCTGGTCCGACTGCCCTCAGTGTAGCCCTCAAGTGGCAATAAACCGCCAAAACAAGTGGTCTTAGGGCCTTTTGTACGGAAACACATGAGGTGCGACCATTGCATGTGGTTGTCCAATCACAGCTGAACACTCAGCTCTCAAGTATTTTAGAAACGACCACGGACTGGTAGTTTGGGTCGGTTTCGATTAGAACGTGACTTGGCTGAAAAACACAACAAAACGTGACGATGCAACAGTAAAATGCTTTGTTACCCTTAAGTTAAGCACCTTGTAATTAAAGTCAATTTGCAGACTAGCGCGTTGTATATCCGCCCAATTACACTGGCACTCACGCCCGGCACTCACGTTCCGATTTGTTCTTCGACTCGCTCAGGTGGACCGTACCAGAAACATTTATTAATTGACTTCCGGTATTGATCAAAATCCTCTTTTAAGATTTTAGAAAATTATCTTCAGGCTTTATAGCAAGGCATCTATCCTAAGAGAAAACACGTGTCAGATTCAATAATTCTTCGGATTATGTAACCAAATATGTGTAACCTAGATATAATAACGAGGTACATCAAATAAGGCTGCACGTAAAGTTCTGGATGTGCACTACAAACTGAAACAGGTCTCTTCTCTTTATGTTTTACAGTTGGGACGTTCCAGATTTGAACAGGCGCCATCTAAAAGGTGTTTTACCTTGCAAATTGCAGACGGAAATAAAATCACTACTTTTGACTAGAAACATCTTCTTGATAACTCAACTTCAACCTTTGCAGATTAAGTGCGGCTTTTCGTCTTACGTCATAAGATTAAAACGATAGTTCCTTGATATATTTTTTCTAGAGCCTTTTATCAACCGAATCTTACAATATACGACTTTAGGCAAGGGCTTTAGTTGGATAATGTTGGAAAATTCCCAGCTAATACAGACAAGGAGGTCAGTGAGTAAGGGGAGAGCCTGTAAGCGAGTTGTAAAAATTTACCGTTATAAAATCTGATCCAATTATAAGAAAAGCGTGGATGATTTCCTAGGGAATATTCTAGATTTCAACCATTCTTCTTCAGGGTTCAAGTATAAGGTAACAAGGCGTGTATAAGTATGAGTAACGAAGGCGTGTATTAGAATTACAGCATGCAGCAGGTGGTTGCATGCATATTGCTG
>JAHPZR010043438.1:20000-26709 GCA_019787425.1 Platygyra sinensis | reverse complement strand
TAAGAGTCGCACTGGGTGATAGCCGAGTGCGATTCTAGCTTCTTGAGTTACATCACAAAGCGCGCGCTTTGCTTTAGTTACTAAATACGTCAACAGCATACACCTATGCATGTGCAAATAGCAGACGCTGAATTAACCAATCAGAGAGCGCGCTTTGCTTTAGTTACTAAATACGTCAGCAGCATACACCTATGCATGTGCAAATAGCAGACGCTGAATTAACCAATCAGATAGCGCGCTTTGCTTTAGTTATGTTACAATATTTAGTTAGTGCTTCTGGCTGGTATTTTTTTTGTTTTGTTTTGTTTTGTTTTGCGTTTGTTTTTGTATTTTTTTGCTATAATCTGATTGATAAGTATTTAATTTAATCCAAACGTTATTCACACACGACTCGGCGCACTCTGCCGTTTTGACTGATCAAAAGGGCACTGATGAAATTGATTGTACTTGTTCTTATTATACGCTCAATACTTTGACAAATCACTTAACTAACACTATCTTCAAAACAATTTCCTTAATTTCTGTAAATATTATTTATAAGCGGGCTTGCCTTTTTTCGTTTCAACAGATTGAAGGTCTGCCCTCAAAATTAAACTCAAAGAGAGAACTCTGTGAATTTCTCAGCCGCCTCATCTGTCACGTGACAATTCAGCACACCGCGCTTAATTACGAGCTCGCTGATTACGGTTCCTACGTTCCCGACACGCCAACCAAACTGTACAATGACACCAGAGTAAAGGAAGGAGAGTTCTCGGTTTACCGGCTACCCAACAGAGAGACTGCCGCTGTAAGTATGCAAGTGACCTTTCGCATTGTGTTCCAGACCTACATCTATACATGAAGATGATAATGTGAATTACAACACTTAGAGCCTGGAAGAAGAAACGTCAGCCATAGCTGGTTTTCACTGGGCTCCGAATTGTAATTTGGAGATGTTTCGGTTTGTGGAGGGAGGAAAAACCGCAGAACCCGAAGAAAAACGCTCGGAACAGGGCGAGAGCCAACAGGAAACTCAAGCCACATATGGCACCAGGCCGGAATCTAAATCCGGCCATATTGGTGGGAGTCGCGCTGCCCCTCACCACTGCATCATCCTGGCTTTCCCATATGGCCCAGGATTGAACGTTAATGAAATTAAAAATCCTTATAATAAGCGTCGCAAAGTGTTCTCATTGGTAAAAAGTCACCAAAACACACACAATTCTGTCCAAATATGGAGTAATATGAAAATGTCAAATAACCCTGTCAAATATGAAGTACTAATCAAACAATACTTGCGTTCATGCAATCCTGGACATAAGTGGGCCTTTCCGTAGGAAACAAAATAACCCTCCTATGTACAAGCAAACTCATACCCCCACCATGGTACAAGGGGAGGGGGGGGGGTGGGTGGTAGGAGCCCATCCAATATGGCGGATTTCTTGTTATTTTTTCACTTTTCTTCAGTCTAACGTTGGTTTTTTCTTGACAAAATTAAACGTTTTACTCACAATTACAGTTTTAAATAGCTGAACATGTAAAATATGAGCTAATGTAACTTGATGATGCGTTATAACTGTTTTAAGCGCAGGAACAGAGCCTTAAAGCTTACAACATTTCAAGGAATAGAATTCATAGCTCGTAACAACCCGCAAGCAACACCTCACTTTCCTTTTAATATCTCATGCATCTACCGGTCGATTTTCACCAAATTTTTCAGGAAAGGTGTCTTAAAGATAAATGAACAGCTACTGAAATGGAGAGACGTGCAGCGAAGATCCCCACGACCAAATCTTAAAAAAAACCTTAGGGTGGGTTGCATTCATCGCCCCCCCTCCCTTGTACGTCCGAGGGATAACCAAGAATGGCTTCCATGTGTTTAAGGAATCGTTAAGGGTTTTCACATTCCTGACTTTCAATAGCAAAAATAGTTTCATCTGCACAGCATACCCAATTTCAGCCCAGATTGCAAACCATACCTATCAGCAGACAAAAATAATCAAAATATATGCAAAATATTTGACCAAATTAAACTGGTTCAAAAAGTGCACCCTCTGTATTTGGCGACGCACACACTATATTGCTATTTATAACATAGCTGACTCCATTTTCGGGTAAGATAAATCAAATCCTGAACTGTGACTGGCTACCCGAGCGGGCAACATGGCACTATCTCGCCTGCTCTGAGTTACCCGCTGTGTCCTGCCAAGAAAATGGCGCTCTTTTTTCCACATAATAAATACTTTATTGTCCAGCTGTTTCTGTCAACTGAGTTTGCTGGATCTTGGCCTCTTTCTTTTTTTCCGATTTTATGAACCTCGACTTTGTCTTGGTCCATGAACGCCCAAAAACAGAACTTGGCCAATATCCAGCCATCTTGACTTCACGCTTGGTCAATGAACCTCTGTCACTGTTCGAAGGCAGCGGCGAAGAGTGGTTAGAGCGCCGGATTTGAAATCCGTGGGTCGCGGGTTCACATCCCATTCTGACCGCTAGCTGAAGTTGTTCTCGGTAGCCCCGAGTTCAGCTTCTCGGCTACGCTTGTAAATAGCCAACTGGCCGGCCTCTCACCAGTTAAGATTCTTAATCCAGTTATGTTTATTTTAAATATTTATCATTGTTTGTTTACATTGGTCTTGAAAACCCCCAATGGGGAGTGACCAATTACCTACACTTACATCTTTTTAATACAGTTAAATGCTTGTTATGCTTTAACTTTTCAGATCCAGAGTGCATTCGTGAATGCACTGGCATCTTTCCGTTACGATACCTTGTTTGACTACCACGACAAGCTAGATGACGAGGCGGCGAGGGGAAATTGTCAGGAAACACTATGAAATCTTGACGGAAACTGTTCAACCTGATTTGGAAAAGAGAGAACAAGAAGCGGTTCGCTAATGGCGATCTGACCTATCCATACTATCTCCCGTCTTGGATGCCGAATGGCATTCAGACCTAAAACGTCTTCAGACCTAAAAAGTTTTCGACCAGATTCTATGATGAAATGTCCACTGGGCATTATAATAAGGGGTAACAGTCCTTATTTTGGGTTTTTTGTTGTTGCTGCTGCTGTAGCTGTTTTGTTTTGTTTCATTAGATGGCTATTTAAATTCCTAATAGGGCATAATTTGGTATTTTACACAATACGTAAGGCGGCAGGATTCAATTGTGCAAAAATCTGTGGAAAAGCCTCAAAGTAGACGCTCTTAAAGGGGCATTGTCACGAGGATTTTGCTGCTTTAAGTCAATTCTGTGCTAAAATCATTACATTAAGGCTTTAATCATAAACAAAAAGTTTCTGTAAACCTACGACGAAGATATCAAATGAATTTTATCAGAGAGGGCTAACCATAATAAATTTCTTGCGGATTTTTGAAACACGTAGCATGAAAACTTGAAAACATTGGCCAATTTTTTTCAAATTTCAATCCATTTCCATCCATGCCATCCATAGCGACAAGCAACATTAAACAGTTTCAGTACCGTCAAATAGTCTTTAATAACAAAACTAGATCATTCGTTTCGGAATTCAACTGATGCGAAGTCACCTTCTAGCTTTTTATAAAGTTGCCAAATAGCGTGACAATGCCCCTTTAAACTGATTGATCTTTGCAAAGATGAAAGTCTTGATGGGAAATAAAACAAGTATAATGGGATACCAATTGACTCTCGCCTTCATTAACTTTGTTTGAATATGCCTTTCAGACTCCGTCTGTATAGAATCTCGATTCTAGTCACATAGCTTGCGTAAGTGACGTCGTAGAATCCTTTATGGGGAGAGTTGTGCTGCTGACCTTCGTCTTGAATCTGCTAACAAACGTGAGATTGCTTATTACAACAAAGCTAGCGAATTCGGGCGATCTAAGCCAGTACGTGCGTGCATCTATAACATCAATACAAGCACTCCCGTTCCCAATGAAATCATTAGTCCGGCAAATAGATTCCATGTTGCCGTGCGTCTGTTCAGTAATAGATCACAGAAGACGTCGAAATGTGGTAAGAACATCAATGACACACTCGGCTACGCCTCCTGTGCCACATTTTTGTTCTTACCACATTTTGACGTCATCTGTCATCTATTACTGAACAGACGCACGGCAACATGCAATATATGTTTTTATATATATAATAACGAAACAAACTACTACAGATAAAGCCTTTTCTTTTATCAAAATATTTTAAACATAACGCGAAAGCCGGCCTTTACCCACTTTGGCAAACACGAAAAAAAAGCCATTTGACGCAATCTATTATCTTTACAAAATGAAGCTATCTCATTGGTTACTATGTGCAGCAAAGAATTGTGATTGGTCCAGGAAAATCACGCCACTGTCAACGTTAACCCGTGGAATGAAAACTTACAGCAAAAGCAGAATTGAACTGCAAAATCTACAAATCTTATAGAAAATGCTGTAAAAGTCAAGTCAGTTTTTGTCATCAGAGCAGCCCGGTGAGCCGAAAAAGCTTGGACGTTGCCTCGAAAAATCAGTTTGATATAGTGCCGCAGACACACTTTAGCTCTTCAGTGATATACAGTTGGCCGTGAGCTGTGGTTAGTTATACTTAGTTCGCTGCTCTCCCTGAAACGGACTGGAACATTCGCATTGGAAAGAAAGGTTATGTGTTTATTTTAGCTGATTTTAAGAAGTGGTTTTGATGTTTCATTCCTGACATCAATCAGTGTGTCAACAGTTACTGAGACTGGGAAAAATTAAACTTCTTAAATAGATTAATCTCAGAAACATTTTGTTTATTGGGTTTGTTAAATTCGAGATAAAGCAACGGTTCTTGGCTTACCAAGACCAATTTTGTGCTTGGCTTAGTCTTGTTCGACTGCCGACTGAGACTGCTCGGGAATTCTTCTGGATTATTTTCTAAAATACATGGCTTTATCTTTCTTCTTCCTACTTCTCGAACCTGTTCAATGCCTTGGGAAGACTTTTGTACCTCATCTTTTGCCCAGTCACGTAAAATATTATCTAAATTGTCAAAACTTTCCGCCATTTTAAAACACAGAGGGAAAAACTTTGCAATGATGACGTCAATTGTGCATCTGTCCTCTAATAGATCATAGGCGAGAATCAACCAAAATACGAGAATAACTTGGATTGTTATATAATTAACAATTATTCCTCTCGCCCTGATGGGCTATTGACTCAGAGCCCATGAGGGCGAGAGGAATAAAAAATATCGAGACAAAACATCTTTCGCTAGTTAAAGTCATTGTTTTGGTTTTCAAAGCCGGTGCTTTTCGCTACTAGTGGGCTATAACTAATAGCCTACTAGTAGCTCAACCAATCAGAACCCAGCATTGCTAATATACCACTAGTTGGATTTTACTAATATAATTTAGTAAAATTATACTAGTATACTAATATTCATTTTTATACAGACCGACTTAGTTCGGTTAATAAGATGTTTATTAAATGGCAAAAACAAGAACAATTTAATTCGTTTAATGTAACTGGTTTGTACTAAGTGACAGTTTGCTTGCACACGGTGATGAGCCGAATTAATTCTTCCAAAGTTTGCTCGTCCTCTTTACTTTATTTTCTCATCAGCTTTTTGGCACTTACAGGAATAAATATTTTTAGACGAAAACAGTCAGTGATTTTGAATTTTAGTTTGCAACTATTTCACTTCAAAACATAACTGGTCTAGCTGCCGATCTAGATGGGAAAATCTAGACTGCGGTCAATATCTACTTTAGCCCATCAAATTCGTGAATTTGGTTGTTCCCAGTCCTTGTGAGACAGAGCCCAATAATAAACATTAATCTTCTTTAGATCTTCTTCATGAATTATTAATCAGTGTTTTAATAACCGGGACATATATAAGATATATTCCGCCCACTCTTAGCAAGTAAAGTCCTTGTCTAATTCGAAAAACTGTACCGAGTGTGATCTTATAAAGCTTTGACGCCATCAATTGTTTTAATAGTTTTATTATATGGCTTTGTCTCACAAGGACTGGGAACTACCAAGTTTATTACTTTAGATATTGACCGCGGTCTAGATTTCCCATCTAGACCGGCATCTAGACCGATAATGTTTTGAAGTGAAAAGGTTGCTAACTAAAATGCAAAATCATTGATTGTTTTCTTCTAACAACATTTATGAGTGCCAAAAAGCTGACAAGAAAAAAAAAAAAGGAAAGAGGACGAGAACACTTTGGACTGAAGAATTAAATTCAGCTCATCGTATGGAAGAATCTTGACCTTATCGTAGGCAATCTTATTCTTCGGCCATTTCAACTTGAGTAAGGGCCTGTTTACGTGGAGGTGGGGGACCCCAGGTAGGTGAGGTAACCCGCCTAGGTGGGGTAACCCGCCTCTCCATATAATCTCTTATTTATATTTGATCATGTTTACACGATAGGTGGGGTAACCCGCCTAGGCGGGTTGCCCGGTCTGCCAGGTAGGGTAACCCTGTCAGCCGGGGTCGCATTTTGCCATGTAAACGACTCAAGGTGGGGTAACCCGTCTAGCCGGGATCGAGTATATGTTAAATTTGCAAGCCCGCCAAAGCGCGCCAAATTAAAAAAGTAAAAAGCCACAGCACTGAAATGTTGCAGCGAGAGCAGATAATGAGAGGAAAAGAACACTGACCGCCAAAATGTGTCGTTCGCCCGCCATTTTCTCTGTTTACATGCCTAGCGACCAAGCAACAACGTCTAGTAACGTTAGCCCGGGACCCCGGGGTTGTAAGTTTGCATGCAAACGCGGTTCATT
>JAHPZR010043438.1:0-10000 GCA_019787425.1 Platygyra sinensis | reverse complement strand
CCTCGTCCCGCCTCCAGTCTTCACCGTTTTCTAGATGACTCTCGCTCGGACTTCACGGCTTGAATTTTGTTCTTTGCGGCTGAAAGAGAGCAAAATGGCTTAAATATTCACGTTGCTCTTCGAGTTTGGCTATCGAAAACTTCCAGAAAAGTGAAATTATAACCTGAAGCAGTAACTGATGAATATAGTCTGGTTATGAGAGCTCTCAGGCGATATGCCATTTATCTTCCATTTCGTGCATCATGGTGAAAAATTGCAAAGCATAAATAAACTGACAAATATCTTGATGTTGTGCGACATGGTTATGATAAACTTTGGTGTTGGCCTGCCGACTAACGAAGTCAGATTGTGATTATGACTTGACACTCTTTTCTATTGTTAAACAAAGATCCCTGTCATCTCCAGAGTGGCTACCTACCAACGGCATATTCTCAAAAGAAGGTAATATTGGACTTATTCTCTTCATTTCAAAATGTTTCCTCTACAACTTTTTCGTTCCGCTGCCTCAGTTGTGTGGGTGGCCAAAAATTATGACCGTATGCTAACATCATCAAAACGAGACACACACAAACGGACTTAATACAAAGTGCTCAGCCAATATCTGCGTCTACTGTTTGGAGTTATTAAACAAAGACAGTCTCGAGTTGTAAAGTTAATGGCTAAACAGTGGCATTACCATAATTCCGAAGATTTTGTGAGCAGCATGTCGGCCTCTTAAGGCGTTCTTCACATTCGCATGCCGCCACTCAAACCGGCTTGGCGTGCGCACGTAACGATAGTGCAAGCCACTAAATTGTCCGCAAGACTATTGAATTGTAAGAAAAACATTGTTTGGTCACTAATTTGTATAGCATCGCCATGAATTTAAAATCAACAACTTCTTAAGGCGATACCTAGACAAAACGGACTTAGAGTGAAAATGCGAGGACGTGCAGGGCATCACGAACAACCAAATCGAAGAAAAGTTCTTAAACTTTTCGACATTATTCCTACAGCCGAATTGAAGGGAAAAAGGAATTCAGGGCCGTTTGTGTGTTATGTAATCTAATTAAGAAGTGTATTTAGCATTGATTTTGAAACTATTTTCAACAGTACATAGTAATACAGAGTTCCAGAACGTGACCTCTTGGGAGCATATCCAAAACTGGCTCGTGAAAATTGTCGTTCCACTCAATCGTCACGATCTTGAGAACTTAAGAACGTAAGATAACTTTTGAGATTACTGTTGTGGAACTTCATTTAACGACATCGTTTTGCTTCAGTGATGCTTGTGAATTGGAAAGCTACATTAGCATAACAAGAGGAACATTGTGATTTCAAAGGTGCTTAGAAGTGTTTGATTAAGCAGTGCCTCAGGGTGATCTCGGACGCGATTGCGAAACCCAGATTCCCCGGTTTAGTCGAAACCATTGTTACGAGTGCAGAGGTGCAAAGAAGTTCATATCACATTTATCACCAGCGCTGTTAGGCTGTCTCAAAAATCAAGCTTGTCAGAAGGGATTTAAAAACTGTTAATTAGCTTGAATTTCGACACTCCATCAATCAAACGTCCCACAGGATTCTTTTTAAGGAAGCATTCTTAGGAATCATTGGTGGAGCCTTAATCTCGTAAGACTGACTCAAGGGACACGGTGGACAAGCACTATTATAACACATCATACACGTGCAAATTAGTTATATGTACACACAGAAACTGTAAATTGCATATTTAACAAAGACCCCTAACGGCGCTGATAATCAGTCACTCAAGCTGCCGGAATCCTGTCGACTCCAGTTGCAAAGTCAGCTTAAAGATCAGACGCGGGGACGCACGGAAAGAGGAAGAAGAAATGATCAGACACGAAGACACCAGGCTTACAAAACTTTTCGTAGGAGGCATTCCATACGATACAGACGACGACTCTCTACGAGACTTTTTCGAACAGTTTGGAGAGATCAAAGAGGCTGTAGTGATTAAAGACCGGGATACACAGCAATCAAAAGGATACGGATTTGTGAGTATTGCTGCTTTTGCGGTTTAGCCTTGATAGAGTACCGTTATTATCTCCAACCCCGTCGGAGTTCCTGCTAAACGATGCTCTGTTTCTAGGTTACGTTTCACGATAAAGATTGCGCTGAAAAGGCGTGTGTAAACAAGAGGCCGGTTATCGATGGAAGAACTGCAAACGTAAACTTGGCCTACCTCGGCGCCAAACCAAAGAGCAGTAAAGGTCAGTACAAGATGCCGCGATACCGGCGTTTTGATGTACGAGATCGTTCGATTTCAAACGACAGGACCCAAACGATTTTTGTTCCAATCCATTATTGCCTCATTTCTCGCTTGAATAGAGCTGAATCACTGTAGACCCTATCAATAACACACGGTGCGCAGAAAAAGTAAATATTTCTTTTTGAGAACAAATGTAAGCGACGTTATGTATTTTTTGTTTTGTTTTTTTTTTTATATAGGAAATGGAAAGAATGTGACGTCGAGTTATAGATTTGCCTACAAGCAGAATACCATAATGGGGTAAGGTTGCTGGTAATTTGAATACCATTCCCTAGCTGTCAACAACCTTCACGCGCATATAAGCATGTGACTTTTATTTTTAATCTGAGTGACCTCAAAGTTAAGGAAGACAATTTTTATCAGACGCGACAATCATTTTATGAACTAACCATTTTATACTAAATTTGCGACGATGAAACTCTGCTATAGTATTTATGAACAGTAAAATAAATCAACGTTAACTGTATATACTGATGTCCATCGCCATAAAACGTTTACTTCGAAAAGAATGGAATTAACATCACCTACGCTGGCTCATCAACTTTTCAAATGACTTGCTTTCAACTAACAATAATAGTTCTAAGAGGAACAAAGATATCTAAATTGTAAAGTGATGGGCATGTGAGTCAAAGGCTCCGACACAATTTTGTTTATTGTGATAATCGACAATTAAGGGAGACATCGTAAATTATTTACTGTGGAGTCAGTGAACAGAGTTACTTTACACTCATGCGTGCACTTATTGGCTCTGACAAATAACTACTGTTAGTTTTAAAACTATTCTGAGAATTGCACTTTACCAACTGGGTCAAGGAGAGAAAGATTGTTTGTATAACACAGACAACGAATGACAAAGACGTCTGGTTTGAGCCAATTTTTTTATTATAAGGATCAGGCCAAGAACTAATGACGACAAACTTCACAAAAGCTTGATTACAATGAGCGAAGTATTTTACCAGTAGGGCACTTGTAAACACACATGTGTACCACAAATTTAAACAAAAAGAACCTTGCAATTTTTAAGCATCCATGACGAAAAATTGTCCGGAAACGTTGTTTTGGAGAGTGACTGGGCATAAAATATTTGTTTTTAGTACCGCGAGCTTTTATAACCTTTAATCTTGCTAAACAAAAGGTTCAAACTTCAATAGAGTGAATTGGTCTCACTTGTATGTTTTTTACTCATTCCTTGCTAAACAAAAGGCTCAAACTTCAATAGAGTGAATTGGCCTCAATTGTATGTTTTTTACGCAACATGTTTACTTTTTTTAAGTGAATAAATTGAACTAAGTTAATTCCTTTAATATCATGCCAAGGTTTTCTCAATTTGTTCTTAAAAATGAACGGGAAACAAGAATATGGCCTTCATTGTATATACTGCTATGTTAAACTCGTGCAATTTGCGTTCTGTTGTTAGAGGTGGATTTCAAACGGGCAAATTAACGTTCGGTTTACAAAAGCAGCTGTATGTTATACGCGACAAACAAATGTTTGTTCTCATCTGCAGATCACATCAATACCCTGGTAATTTCTCAACTGGGTTCTCAACGCAAATCCCAGCTCAGCAGATTCAAACAGTTCCTCTCGTCTCGCCAGTTCCTCAGTCACCAAACGGTCAAATGCCGTCGATGCAGCCACCAGTTCAACCCATACAACTGATCGAGTACAATGGAGTACCACCAATTGTTTTCGGCACTGTCTACGATCAAGGCCACGGTTTTTATTCTGCACCGCCATATGTTCCTTCACCGACGCTGCCAGCTACCACAATCGCTCCTTCGTTCACTTACCAAACCGTGGCGCCTCAAACACCTCCGTTAAATGGCGGTTCGTTGAGCGGACAACACTTCTTTCCAACACACGTGGAAATCATTGGTCAGCTGCAGCATTGAGCTGGGAGAATTAGGCCTTTGTAGAGTTGAACAGAAATGCTAAAACTAGCTGCAGTTGAGAAACTTTGACAATATAAAAACTAAGAATCCAGACAAGAACTAGATGTTGAAGCGATCACAAGCCTGGTTAAATTCGTCTTGTATTTATCGCTAATTATTTGAGCTCTCATCGTAGGCGACTATCGTACAAACAATGCAAATTGGTATAACTAGGCAAAAGCCGGCATTTATACTGTAGAGGTATTTAGTTAGGGCAGATAAGAAGAAAACAAATCACAAAAAAATATTTTTAATCAGTTTCTCTAATTTATTAACGAGATCGAGAATGAGAAACTCAAATTTTTGTAACCGCATAGAAGCGGTTTTATCGTTGTAGGATACGAGCAAAACGTGTACAGTTCATTAAAAACAAACGAAATAGTTGTACAAAGAAGAGCACCACAAAACTGTAAATGCAGGCATTTTAAAAAGGAAAAAAAAGCCAAGATGTATTCTATTTTTCCTAAAGAATCTCTCTTAGGTTATGCAAAGCAAGTAGATCGAACCTGTAATCAAAATGCTTGTTAATGCTTCCAAATTCTGCGCATAAGTGGATCAATCTTAACAGCTTAATATACTCTTGAACAATCGAGGGCTCTCTGGGGGCACAATTTAATAAAATTCTTATTGTAATTGTAGTAAAACAAAGCAGCCAATACAATAATAGGTCACAAGATAAGTTGTACTTCTTGCTTGTCTTGATCTGTTTGTGTACAAGTTCAACAAGTTTTCCGCCTCACGATATAAATTGGAGTGGTCAGCTAAAGCCCTTCCACCTTTACACAGAAATGCTCCAGCTAGCACGCGGAACAAAACTGGAGACGGCTACAACGGAATTAATAATTAAAAGATTTCATTAACATAAATCACTTGTAACAAGATCAACGGTATCTCTCTATAGCTTCTTTAGACGCCGTCCGAATTATCTAACGGTACTTGACAAAGAAAGGGTATTTTCAGTTCCCTTTTCAGCCATCTTCCGCCTAATCTTTTCATTTCAACGTTTTTTTTTTCTTTGATAGCTTTTAAGATATTTCGCCTCTTGCCTTTACATTCGATTCACAAAGAGTACATTTACATATCTTTTGACTTGATTTTCCAATGCTCTGTCATCATCCTTGTTCAAGAGAACGTGATCGTGCAACTATGTATTCTAGTGTTTATTCTGCCCGCAATCATCACTTGTAGTCAATGAATCAGGGAAAAGAGATTAATTAAGTGCCAACAAGAAGCTATGGTCTCTTGGTGCTAGAGAATCCTTCTTAAACCCCAGCAAAAATCAATTGTTCTTTAAGACTTTTCGTCATTAAAAACCGCAAATCAAAAAATCAAAACAAAATGAGTTTGCAGAACAAATTGTTATAAGCGAATGGAAGATCTGTCCCGGTAAATTCATTGCAAGTCTCTCGCAAAATGTTTTATCTAACATTTTTTTGGTAAAAAAAATCTTCTGCCAGATCGGGTTTCGGCTTGTACATGGCAACGCGTTCTTTGTTTATAGCGTACGTGAGGAGTAAAATATGGCAAAAAAGTTAATATATTTGATGCCTCAGGGGTCAATGGCTGGTTCACTAGTACTTTAGCATATTCATTGTCACGAGCTCTTCTCAACCGACACGAACGCCTTGGCTTTAACTCGGAAAGCTATCATCCAGCGACACCATGCTGTAATGATCATAGTGCTCCCCAAAAATATAGCCTTGGTTTGCTTTTCACTCTGTTTTTCCCATCCACCACGAAAATCGTGCAGTCTTACATGCATCACACAGACGTTCACCAAGCGTGTCAAAAGTTCATTCAGAGCTGCTTGTAGAATCAGAGAAGAATAACTGTCGCGTTTTGGCGCGCGCCGATTGGTTGATTTTTACCGCCAAGAAGAGGACACAAAGTGAGCACAAGTTTAACTTATTTGAAAGCAATTGAAGTCAGCTTTTAACAGTCCTGCCTTGATGTTTACATTGATTTTAGAAGCATCGAGTTGGTCCTGAACAATTCTGACAATGTTAAGATGCGTTTAGGATCGCAGAGTGTGAAAAAAAATTACCGAATTCCATTGTTAATTACACACTCGCAAGAGTTGACAATTAAAAAAAAAAAAGATGAAATTGATAACCGTAATGACAAATCATAATAAATCCCGACCAGGCGGTCGCCATTGTTGCTAAAACTTTATCTGTTGCCTAGGAAACTATAATTACTAATTATTATGTTACGGTTAAAACAAATCTGTTCCCAGCGTGGTGTTAACTAATTCCATTATTCCAATGATGCATGTCGGCTGACAACACAGAATTGAGGTCTCAGAGGTTAACAACGCTAATTGTGCGACTCACTACTATTCATAAACCTTGCACGTATTTGATAGCCAAACAGGTCAAGTATTTCCTACAACTCTTTTTCCTTGGCATCTTTAGTAACAACGAGAGTATCATTTCCCCGCTTCAGCCATTTTTTCGCTCGTCTTTCACCCTTTTTTTCGCTCTTTGTGTATTCCATGAGTATTCCTGGTTTGGCCACGCGTGAATGCGATCATTGGATGTAACTGTTATCGGTCATTTCAAAGCATGCAATGGACTGCCACTGTCAGTTTCTTGCTTTTGTTATAATTCCGTCAGCTTTTGCGCTCACGATCAGTATCAAAGGATTCCTCTCTCAGTAGAGTCTCCGGACAGAGTCAACTTAGAATTAGTCCAAATTTCACCTTCAGCTGATCATGAGGAATCGAATGACGAGTTTTTATCTGATAGCTGAGATTCTGAGAATGTCAAAATCCACTGATAGCTGAAAATGGGATAAAAATTTATCTAATTGTCGAGAAATGACCGGAAATTTAACTGATAGTTGGCATTCCTACACCATCATCTAAACCATCTTTCAGGTCTTTCAGGGACCATTTCCTGCACCGAAACATCCCGGGTATCATTGCAATAGCGCAGTAGCCTTAATTCTTCTTAACTCTATCTTACCAACTTTATCTCGGTATTGAAAGGGTAAAAGATGTACTGAAAAGTCTTTTCTCCATATACACCTTTATGAGCTGCTATTATAGCTAAGTATTAGCTGGCTCTGCTTAACCTGACACAAAGTGTTGATCACTCCACCACCAGCTATATCAACTGGCATCGACTTTGTTGAATCGGAAGGCCGAGCAATTCGCGCAACTACAAAGCACAGCTGGGCCACTTTTGAAGGTGAATATATTTCGTGGCTCGTTTGACTCGGCAGTGGATGAAAGATCGAAAATGATTCGTGTATGCGTTAGGTCCTTGGGTCTATAATTTAGTGGTTCGTTCAGTGGCTCGTTTGGCTCGGCAATGGATGACAAAGGAGCAAACGAGCCAAACGAGCGGGCTCATTTGCAGGTGGATGATTTTCAGCAGCCCTGTATTCTGTAGTTTAGCCTCACGGAGAAGAGAATTGTCAGTTATAGATGTGATAGTGCCCTGCATCTCAATAAAAACGGGAATATAGGTATTATTTCAGCGGACAAGATATATCACAAAAGTTGTTGAGGAAAAGGCTTACGATGTCAGCCATTTTGTAAGTTTACATCAAGATATGGATAACGCATGGAAAATGCGGCATGTCTCCTCAATTCAGACCAAACTGTGACTAAGCAAGGGGATTAGAAATCGACAATAATGACGTTGCAGACTGCTCAGATATTAAATACCTGCTTTATTGAAATATATTTTGCCACTGAAGTACAGCATTTATTCTCAGTCAAGTTATTGCTAAATCAACCAGGGTCGGGACAGTTCAAAACAAAAAAATTGTTACCATGGTTATTTGATAGCGCGTGATCACCTCGAGACTTTTGGACTTTAGGTTGTCCGACAAACGAGCAAACGAGGGAACTTATTCCTTATTTTCAAAAACATCGAAGACCAAAATTTAGTTCATAAAACAGCCTCAGTGACTTTAGCAGAAACTATATTCTGTACGGGGCCCAAGTCATGCAGCGACAAACTGTCCAACGACAACAGTTTCACAGAACCCCAAGAGCTGACTTCCACTCAGTTATACTGTGAGAGTTAAGTGCCTTGCTTAAGGGATCAAGATTTTTATTTTTATTACCAAGCAAAGGGAGGATAAAAAAACTGCCAGGTGTAGATTTTACCTTTGGATCCAACAAGCGTCGACTGGCATTGCAATAAGCCAGGATCGTCGTTATTGTCTGATATACACAAGGGGATTACAACATGGCGGTATACTTCCCACATGGTTTGTTTACACTTGTATTTTGCCGTAATTCCAATATCAATTCTCACGAATTCCAGAAATTTACGCATTAAGCCGTCGTGCGTGAAACGTTCACGTATCTCGCTAAACCGCTGATTTCCGCCACGCACGCTTGGCTTATGCGGTTTATAGGGAGCTTAAGCACGCACGTTTTTGAGACGCGGACGGTAACCGGAAGTGAGCTGTTTTCACTTTTAACTTGCCCGCACACAACCACATTCACATTGCTAAGTATCTTTTCACCATTAGAAATAAGAAGTATAAAAATCTAGGAGACAATACTTTCCTAACACGGGAAATGTTCCCTTCCGGTTGCCGTCAGCGTCTCAAAAAACGCGCGTGCTTAAGCTCCCTTATTATAAAGCAAGAAGTTAATTGTTGAGAACAAGCAGAGTGTCTGGTCCGACTGCCCTCAGTGTAGCCCTCAAGTGGCAATAAACCGCAAAACAAGTGGTCTTAGGGCCTTTTGTACGGAAACACATGAGGTGCGACCATTGCATGTGGTTGTCCAATCACAGCTGAACACTCAGCTCTCAAGTATTTTAGAAACGACCACGGACTGGTAGTTTGGGTCGGTTTCGATTAGAACGTGACTTGGCTGAAAAACACAACAAAACGTGACGATGCAACAGTAAAATGCTTTGTTACCCTTAAGTTAAGCACCTTGTAATTAAAGTCAATTTGCAGACTAGCGCGTTGTATATCCGCCCAATTACACTGGCACTCACGCCCGGCACTCACGTTCCGATTTGTTCTTCGACTCGCTCAGGTGGACCGTACCAGAAACATTTATTAATTGACTTCCGGTATTGATCAAAATCCTCTTTTAAGATTTTAGAAAATTATCTTCAGGCTTTATAGCAAGGCATCTATCCTAAGAGAAAACACGTGTCAGATTCAATAATTCTTCGGATTATGTAACCAAATATGTGTAACCTAGATATAATAACGAGGTACATCAAATAAGGCTGCACGTAAAGTTCTGGATGTGCACTACAAACTGAAACAGGTCTCTTCTCTTTATGTTTTACAGTTGGGACGTTCCAGATTTGAACAGGCGCCATCTAAAAGGTGTTTTACCTTGCAAATTGCAGACGGAAATAAAATCACTACTTTTGACTAGAAACATCTTCTTGATAACTCAACTTCAACCTTTGCAGATTAAGTGCGGCTTTTCGTCTTTACGTCATAAGATTAAAACGATAGTTCCTTGATATATTTTTTCTAGAGCCTTTTATCAACCGAATCTTACAATATACGACTTTAGGCAAGGGCTTTAGTTGGATAATGTTGGAAAATTCCCAGCTAATACAGACAAGGAGGTCAGTGAGTAAGGGGAGAGCCTGTAAGCGAGTTGTAAAAATTTACCGTTATAAAATCTGATCCAATTATAAGAAAAGCGTGGATGATTTCCTAGGGAATATTCTAGATTTCAACCATTCTTCTTCAGGGTTCAAGTATAAGGTAACAAGGCGTGTATAAGTATGAGTAACGAAGGCGTGTATTAGAATTACAGCATGCAGCAGGTGGTTGCATGCATATTGCTGAATTTAGGCTG
>JAHPZR010043435.1:7500-10697 GCA_019787425.1 Platygyra sinensis | reverse complement strand
TAAAACGTGCACTAAAACGGATATACAAAAAAATAAAGAATAAATAGATCAAATTATAACAGATAGGACCATGCGCGCGCTCTGATTGGTCAAAAACCTATGTTTTATCAGAGTTTATTATTCAACTTTCATACACTGTACGAATTCCGATTCTCTGGTTGGTTGATTTGTGCCACGTGACACAGGGTTGTGACGAAACAACCTCCTTGACGTCATTATCGTGGTGTAATAGCCGTGGTGTAAATTCTATACACCACCATCATTACACCATGGCTTCGGCTGACTCAAAGTTTGACGAATTTTGTTTGCAGTGTATTCAATTTGAATAATAAAAATGTTAACGCACTCATCGCTCGCGAATTAGCGGGATTTACCTGCACTCGTTCACTAACAATGAACTCGAAATTTTCAATACCGCACGAGGCCGCCGAGTGCGGTATTGAAATTTCTCGTTCATTGTTAGTGAACTCGTGCAGGTAAATCCCGATAATTCACTCGCTGAGTGCGTTAACCTGTAAATAAAACATAGGAAAAGCGTGTTTTATTGTTTTGCGCGCGTAAAATCTATATCATAAAGCAAATGAAGAAGCCTAAGCCGTGTATTACACTGAAATAAAACACTCCAGTCATTTGAGAACACTCGAGAAATGTAGAAAACACTCGCCTGCGGCTCGTGCTTTCTACATTTCCCTCGTGTTCTCAAATGCCTGTCGTGTTTTATCACAGTGTAATACACGGCTTAGGCTTCTTTATTTGTTAATGAGTTTGTCTGGGGCAAAGGAGCCCCTAGCCAGTGTCTAGATCTAGTGAAGCAGGTTTTAACCCAGGCACCGGTGCTCAAGTTCTTTGACCCACAAAAAGAGACCTTGCTCCAGCGCGACGCCTCTCCGAGTGGTCTCGGGGCGTGCTACAGGGTTCTGACGCCCACTGAAACTGACTACGCCCCGGTAGGAAAGAAATTATTAGTAATTGTCTTTGGAGTGGAGGGATTTGAGGGTTATGTCTATGGCAGAAAGGTCTTTATTGACACTGGTCACAAACCCCTGGAGTCTATGAAGAAAAATGAAAGAGTACACCAAAGTGACTGCAGAAAATGCCGTTGTCTTACACGTTTCGTTCAGTTTAAAAGCACAGAGATGCGCATGGTCGATTTACCTGACCAAGCGTACCTTCCGCTGGCCGGTTAAACAAGGCATAGCAGACAGCCAGGAAGTGTGGAGTGTTTCCGAAACAAGATCAGTGCCACTGAAGTTGATGCAGAGCTCCAGGCATTAGCTGCTATTATCAAACAAGGCTGGCCAGGGAGAAGGGCTGACGTATCCTCCAAGCTGCAGGTCTATTCTCCCTTCAGGGAAGAGTTATCAATACAGGATGGTGTTGTGTTCATGGGTGAGCAAATTGTGGTACCATCTAGCCTCAGGCAATGCATAATGAATAAGTACATGCCAGTCACCCGGGCGTTCAGGGGTGCCTCAGGAGAGCCAAAGAAACCTTCTACTGGCCAGCCATCTACAAGCAAGCCACAGAGTTCATCTTACGGTGCAGCATTTGCAACAGCTACAAACCAGAGCAGCAGAAAGAACCACTGGTATGTCACGAAATGCCTACACGACCATGACAGAACATCTCAGCAGACCTGTTCGAGCTCAATGGCTCCAGTTACTCGGTTACAACTGACCGCTACTCTGATCTATTCGAGTTGGATATACTGACATCTACGACAACCAGAGAGCTTAGTGACAAGCTGAAACCTCATCTGGCAAGATATGGTCTTACAGACCGACTCACCACAGACAACGGCCCACATTTTGACTGTGCCCAGTTTCAGACGTTTGCAACCCAGTATCGTTCCTACTGCGAAAATCCAGTCCTACAATACACAAGCCTCGGTCACTAAGAATTTCTATATCCAGAAATTAAATACTGAAATTAAGAGAAAGTCCTTTTCAAGAATTGGTGCAAAACTGTGGAAGGAGATAACAGCAAAGTTAAGGGCACTCCCTAAAACTACTTTTAAAAAGAAAATACAATTGATTTTGTTAAAAATATTGGAAAATGAAGATTCTTATAAAGATTTAGAGTTCATCGTTTTACTCTTCATAGCTGTACTTGCTTACTCAGTTCAAATCTTGGTCTGTCCTAGATACTTCGATTTAACTATGTAGCCTTAATGAACTAATGTAATACGAGTTTCTCTTAAGTAGCTCTTCTTTTGCCTTTTTTGTAATACGCTAGCAGATTTCATTTATTTTTATTGTTCCTGGCCCGCCTCGATTAGCTTCAGCTACCTGCGGTGCCTGGTCGGTCAATACTGTAATATGTCCAAAAATGTAATAAAGTTGTCTTGTCTTATCTTGTCTTGTCTTGGTATCCTCAATCCAACGGGTAGGCTGAGAATAGTACGTGTGAAAATAGAAAAGTATATCTTGAAAAAAGCTGTTGTTGCAAACCATGAACCACACTTATCCCTACTTGACTTACGGAATACACTATCAGAAGAAATGGACAGCACCCCTGCACAGCGTCTCTTCTCACGAAGAACCCGTGCCTCACTCCCCATGGCTAGCCACCTACCTCAGCCAAAAGTAGTCATTCCATATCATAGCCATAATAGCTTGGAGAGGACGGGGGGACGAGGGAGGCTGCAGCCCCCCAGGTGCGGAAATTATGTAATCTTTCATGCAAAACGCTCATGGTCGTGGTAGTCATGGGGTTGGAGGTGGTGGTGGTGGTGGTCGTCGTCGTGATCGTTGTCGTGGTTGTGGGGGTGGTGGTGGTGGTCGGTGTAATGGTGGGGGTGGAAGTGGTGTTGGATGTGGTCGTGGGGGTTGCGCTGGTGGTGGTCGTGTGGTGATTATGGCAGTAGCAGTGGTAGTGATAGTGGTCGTGGTCATCGTTTTGGTCATGCTCTTGGTGGTGGTGGTCGTCGTGGTCGTGGAGGTGGAAGTGGTGGTGGTCATGGTGGTGGTCGTGGTCGTGATGGTGGTGGTGTTCGTGGAGGTGGTGGCGGCGGCGGTGGTAGTGGTCGTGGGGGTGGAGGTGGTGGTGGTTGTGCTGGTGGTTGTGCTGGTGGTATTGTTCGGTGTTCTGTAGGCAATGCTTGATGGAGATGACCATCTAGCTTATTATAAATTCGCCTAAATTGCAGGTTAAACTCACTTGGTCAGTTTGACGCAGGCCACATGTTCACTTGATCT
>JAHPZR010043435.1:0-5000 GCA_019787425.1 Platygyra sinensis | reverse complement strand
TCAATTCTTGTGAGAAATTCTGGAAATCTAGGCAAAACCATTTCCCAAACTTTTTCTGTAGGAGGTTTGCCAACACTATTAATAGTCTTTGCATCACTTTCATTTTGAGAATATTTGGTTGTAATGATTAGTACATCCTCTCTTAGAACTTCAAACTCATGAAGAAATGGGTCATATTTATTTGGAACATATTCCATTACTTCATTGGTGCTTGAGAGATGATCGTCCGGTGATACGCCTCTACTTTGGAATTCTGTTCCTGTTGTTTGCAACTGCATTTCAATTTTTCGAAATATTGTCAGTGCTTTTCCAAGAAACTGCCTCAAAAGCTGGAATCACAGGACAAAAAAACAGTCAAAAAGGCAAATTTCTTCTGGCAGACCCATTGGCTTCCAGCAATATGACAGTGGAAATTTATAACACTGACCCCACACATTAGTAGTCCTCATCAAGAATGAAGGAAACACGCCCTTCCTTAACTGGGCTCTGATGTAACGCAAAATCTCAATGCAACAAGTTGTAGTATCTGGTGTTCCTGAGCAGAGCTTGTCATATTCGTGAAAAAGTACTGCATTTTTAAACACATATGAAGACAAGCTTATGTCTTTTATTGGTCTGTTGATTTCTGTGCCATGTGTTAAAAGATACTTCAATAGCTTGTAGCACTGTTTATGGATTGGGTGAAGGTGACGCACCAGAAACACCTCTGTAGTAGCATGGGAAATGTGGAGATAAGGTGCATTAGGTGACTGCCCTGAAACTTTGCACACAAGATGAAACTTTTGGTTTTCTATAATTTCATTCAGATGACTAGGAAACCCATGGAGGTGATTCAAAAGAGACAAGTCCTCTACAGAAACTGCTGGCATTATATCAACATCAATATCCAGTGAATAAGACTCCTGGAATGGCAGATCCCTTTGACAAAGTCCGGTGGTAAATTATCTGGCCTGTGTATTCCTCCTTGTAACTTATGCCCATTCTAATTTTAGCGACAGAAACTCGGAACCTTTAAGGACCAAAGCAGCGGCCTTGTGGCGTCCACAATATTCGTCATGCAACACCAGATTTTTTTTGGGTAGTAACTTCTTCAAGAAACCTCTATGGAATTTCAGACCGCAAGCCTCCATGGTGGGATGCAGCATACATCCTGATAGAGTTTTCTGCTCCAACTTTCCCCATAGCATCATCAATTAACAATAGAGGGCATAGAGAAGCTACCATGTAAAACCTGGTTGACAACCATCAACACCTTCTATCTGAAACATTTTCTTTCCTGGAAAGGAAAGCAAAGCACACCATAAAGTCAAACTCATTTGGAGAACCGTTCTTGGTTCCCCTCTTGAAAACTGCCAACACTTATGACATCTTTGATACCTAGGTTGTGGTTTTTCTTTCCCTAGTCTTCATCCATCACTTGTTGAACAATCTGTCTTCTGTTGCTATGTATAGCTGAAGCAACAGTTTGTCAGGGTTTATGTGTAAGGATGGCAATACAATCTGGGCCACAACATGTTCCAGAAAAGTCTCGTGAGGGCCATGTCTCTCAACCTTTTCCTACCAGTGCTGAGAAAAAATGATACATGGTATAGTATAACTTGAAGTAATCCAATGCATCTTGGTGGTGTTATTGCAAAGTTACAAGACGAGTAGTGTTATGGGCTTCTGTCAATTCCAAGCGACCCCCTCCTGCAGCCCCGGCCATTTGGCCAAGCCTTTGGATTAATGCATACTTTGCCTGTCCCAGGGTGAGGGCATTCACTACAACAGGTCCAGCTTGGGGGCCGAGGCATTTCCAAGGGCAGATATTATAAAAACTTGATGTTTTGATACTCCTGATGCCGGTGTCAACTCTTCAGAGAATCATTTCTACGCAAAAATTTAAGTCAATAATGTTTTTGCTTTCATTTGTTGTGGAGGAATTGCTCTTAGGCTTCGGGCATTCTAGAAGAACCTCGACCCCCCTCACGTTGCACAACCACACATACCACACTGACAACCCTGAGAACTCTCATAACCCTGACAACCCTGACAACCCAGACAACTCTCATAACCCTGACACCTTCATAGCGGAGCTCCGGCGGCCCAAGGGCTGCCAGCAGAGCCCCATACTCATATAGAAAGAAAAGGAACTGACCCACGAGTTGATTTTCTCATGGTGATCATGCTAGTGGTATTGCTCATGGACACGTATTGCGGGCTCAAGTTTGTAGCTCATCGAAGCCAGGTTTTTTACTAAAGTTGACCGCTGACCAAGTGTTGATTTTCAATTGGATCGCGGGCTCATATCAGGTTAACTTGTTGAAAAGTTAACATAGCTGGGTTGTTGGAAGCCTGTTAACTCTAATCCAGGTTTAAAAAGTAAACCAAATTATAACTGTTTCTTATAAACTCTTGGTCTTCGGCCATCGTAACTTGATTAAAAAGATAAAACAAACAGCGGTGATAAACATATTGAAAACTTTCATTTTATAATCTTGACGTTTCGTATGCTAGTCAACATACATTTTCAAAAGAATAACGGTTACAAATTTTTTGAAAAGCTATTTATACTGTATAAATGGGGGTCTGGAAACTAGACAGAAAACAACTGCAATTAATAGAAATTTAAGACGTTTCAAACGGAAACTGTCTGTAAAGGGACAATGAAAAGGCTTTCTAATAGAGTAAAAGCTTTTCACTGCTGACATTGGCATTCAAAGCTGGCTGTAACTCTTGTATAAAACAAGAGTTACAGCCAGCTTTGAATGCCAATGTCAGCAGTGAAAAGCTTTTACTCTATTAGAAAGCCTTTTCATTGTCCCTTTACAGACAGTTTCCGTTTGAAACGTCTTAAATTTCTATTAATTGCAGTTGTTTTCTGTCTAGTTCCAGACCCCCATTTATACAGTATAAATAGCTTTTCAAAAAATTTGTAACCGTTATTCTTTTGAAAATGTATGTTGACTAGCATACGAAACGTCAAGATTATAAAATGAAAGTTTTCAATATGTTTATCACCGCTGTTTGTTTTATCTTTGTAACTGTTTTCTTCTTTTCAAATTGTTTGTCGTTTACAGGTTTTTTGTGTGTATCGAAGTTTTGTGATTATTAAACTAGAAAAGAAGCCCAAACAATGCAGAAAAACCTACGAGTTACAAAACTCAAATCAAAATTAAACCTTATCCTGGGTTAGCCTAATTGGGGCTACAGGATCTCTGCTTTAGATTGAACCTAAATCTATATAATAACCCTTACATCTTCCATAACCCTCACAACTCTGACAACCCTCATAACCTTGACAACCCTGACAAACTCTCGTAACCCTGACAACTCTCGTAACCCTGACAACTCTCATAACCCTGACAACCCTGACAACTCTCATAACCCTGACATCCCTGACAACCCTGGCAACTCTCATAACCCTAACAACTCTCATAATCCTGACATCTCCCATAACCCTAACAACCCTGACAACACACTGACAACCCTCACAACACTGACAACCCTGGCAGCCCTCAAAACCCTGACAACCCTGGTAACCCGGATCAATATCCTTCACAACCCTGGACAATTAACACTCACAACCTTCAATATGTACAGTAAAAAAGCAAGCTCAAACAACATAGAAAAATGAAGAACAAAGCCAATGCAGTAAGCTATTATAAATTAACAAGGAAAATTGACATTACCTTGACGAAATAAGCCAATCACATACTTGCAACCCATGCAATCATGTGGGAGGCACGGTGGGCCTTCCGGGTTAGTGACTCTGGGGGGAGGGGGGGGAGCGGGTACTAACAAATGTCTTGCAGGGCAGGCGTCCGCCCCGAGGTCCAAACCACCATTACCACTTTTACATACCATTTTGGCCAGAAAAGGGTACCCGGCTTTTATATACCATTTAATGTGAAGAAAGTAAAGGTACCCCTTTCACATTATCCTTATTAGGGAACTCTTGTTCTCATTTTGTCAAGTAGCCCTTAATAAATAAACCTAATACAGCCCATCAGGGGCTATCCTATTAGAAAATATTTGTAATTAAAAGGCCCTATTCAAATAAAGTCCTAAATCACAGGTTTCCACCTACCCTTTTTATATACCTCAGCTTGTGAAATATCCCTACCCTTTTCATATACCTGAAACACCTGAAAAAAAGGTACCCCTTTTGGGCGGAGGCCTCCCCATAATAGGACCGACTATAGCGCGCGTAGGCCCCCCCGCGGGAGGTTAGTGCACTCGACTGAGGGAGCAAGCAAGTCCGGGTTCGAGCCCTGGCCAGGGACATTCTGTTGTGTTCTTGGCCAAGGACACTTTACTACTCACAGTGCCCTCTCTCCACCGAGGTGTATAGATGAGGTACCGGGAAATCTAATGCTCGGGGGTAACCCTCCGATGGCGACTAGACATCTCCATCCAGGGGGGAGTAGAAATACTCCATATAGTCGCTTCATGCCTACAGAGCGGGATTAAGCTCCGGCACTGGTGGGCCACTTGGCTCATATGCAGACCATGTTTTTTTGTTTACCTTTACCTTACCATGTAACCATGTCGCATGCCATCAGCCAATCACAGAGCGACGATAACAAGAGGTGCGAATCAACTGCCCTTATCCAAGCACCCTGGAGCCCGAATCTGTGCCAAAAACTCATCCTATCCACGATTACACCGTTTTTGCGTTTTCACAAGCAAGAAGTTTTCAGCTACGGGACTGGAGTGATTTTTAAAATCTGCACAAGCAAAAATTTGTGGGAGGCGCGAAACAGCGACATGCTCAGGGAGGTGGTCTCTATTCACGATTTCAGAAATAACGAGTATGACAAGGGAATCACTAAGGCCTGGTGTGTAGAAACGTCGGCATTTTACATGCACTGAATCAAATACTAATTTTAGTCGACTCGAATGAATACGTTCGGCTGATTTGATTTAAACGTCGCATTATTTTGCTGAATAAAATTTCTGAGCGCGAGCGACGTGTTTTTAAATTCCCATTAGAGCAAACATAAATTACTTACATAATT